>AFRA01000269.1:0-36146 GCA_000223055.1 Claviceps fusiformis PRL 1980
TATATTATTTAGTAATAAATATACTAGTAAAGTATAGTTATAGTATAGCTACTTTTATAAATATTTAAATCTATAATATATAAAATAGACTTTTTCTACCTTATAACTCTAATAAGTTATAATAATAGTTTTATATAAAAGATATATATAAAGCTAATAACTCTTATTATATATAATTAGAATTATAATACCCTTATACTAGCTAGGCTAAATAAAGTAAGTAAATATAGTATAATACTATAGTTTTAAACTATAACTCTACTAAAAAGGATTTTTAGTAATATATAAGTAATATTACTATTTCTACTTATATAATATATATAATTATAGATAAAAATAATAACTATCTTATTAATTATTATAAGATAGCGCTATATTATAACGACTTTTATAATAATTATAAAAAGCGTTATTGTTATGAAATCTGTTATGGGCTGTTACTAGGAGACGGGTCCGCGTAGGTAGGTAGGTAGGTACCTAGCTGCGCGGACCTATCTCCTAGTGACAGCCTCCGCCAAATTTTGTGACAATTTTATGTTTTATAATTATAATACGCTGTCTTGTAATACCTTATAATACTTTTAGTTGCTTAAAACTGTCACAGATCTGTCACGGGCTGTCACCAGGAGCAGGCGTGGCGCGCCTAGGTAG
Organism: Claviceps fusiformis PRL 1980; assembly: GCA_000223055.1. Classification (NCBI taxonomy): domain Eukaryota; kingdom Fungi; phylum Ascomycota; class Sordariomycetes; order Hypocreales; family Clavicipitaceae; genus Claviceps; species Claviceps fusiformis. The sequence continues at coordinate 652 of AFRA01000269.1, forward strand.
GTATATACAGTGGGAGGACAAATCTCTCAGACCAGACAAAAGGTATCACGGATCCAGCCAATGAACGCATAAAACATTTGAACAAACACAAAACAGTTAAACCAATGCGCCTGAAATTCTAGCTTTTTATGTTCTCTTTTTATCAGCTTTTCTACGAGCCCTTTTCCCTTTCTTTTTATTTACTCCTTTTTTTTTATAAGCTTTGTCATTCTATTCAGGATCCGGGAATAGCCGGGCTGTATTCGCTTGCCGTGCCTTCGGTTGGTCGCAAGAATTTGTCCTCGTGATGTATATGCCAGGCATGAAGACACGATGTAATGTCCTTCAGCATTTTTATTTTTATGTTTGACATGTATTCGGCATACGCATACGCCGTGATGAGCAGCATGTATTTCTATACGTGCCATAGGCTGTATATCTATATCCCGTGCAAGTACATCCACATACCGGGTCCTACGTCTGTAACAAGGAAAAAAAAAAAAACAAAAAACAAAATAAAATAAACAAACATATCTACTACTGTGCTCGCTGTACCTTTGCCCACATTCTCACCGCAGCGCCTCAATGTCATCCACCTCCTTCACCGCCTCCGTTGTCAAGGTAAACGGCGAGTCCGCATCGACGCAGACACTGTCCTCTATACGAATGCCCATGCCGTGGAAATGCTTGGGCCATCGGTAATCATGCGGCACGTACACGCCCGGTTCGATGGTGACGCAGTGTCCTCGCCTGAGCGGTTCTCTCCGGCTATAGCCAGGGCAATCGTGCACGTCGAGTCCGATGTAGTGGCCGACGTGGTGGGGAAACAACTGGTTAATGTTGCTCATGGAGACGTCAAAGCCGAGGCCCTTGAGCTGGTCGACAAGACCGCGTGCCGTGATGCCATGAATATCTTCGAGGGACATGTTGGCGCTTTCGCGACAGAGAGCCACGCCGGTGCGCTGGACCTTGAGGACGGCTTCGTAGAGATCTCGCTGGGCGGCTGTGAATTTGCCGGACGCGGGCCACGTGCGCGAGATATCCGTGATGTATGTGCCATACTCCCCGCCGGCGTCCACGAGAATCAACTCGTCGCTGTTGAGCGTGTTGTTGTTGACCGTGTAGTGAATGCAGTTTGCGCGGTCTCCGCCGGCAACGACGGGGATGTAGGCGGGACCGTCACACCCATTGACGACGAACTGGTAGTCCAAGAAGGCGTGAAGGTCCTTTTCCTTTGTCCAACCACGTCGCATGGCCTCGGTGATGGCGCGACCCGAAATCTTTCCTGCTCGGCGCATATTGGCCACTTCTGCAGCACTCTTGACCACGCGCAGCCTGTTCATGACTGGGAACAGCGGTGTCCTCGCGGGAGAATGGGATGAGTCCTTGTGGGAGAAGAAGCGCCAGAGCCGGTTCTTGCCTCCTGCATCGGAAGCAGACTGCACATCGGCATAGACTAGCTTGGAGGACTGGAGCAGCTCTGGTAGGAGGCTATTCACACCATCTATCGAGTAGGCTTCGTCTGCATTGAAGATGTCACGAGCTGCGTCGACGCCGTTTCGATACCCATTCCATTGCTCATCTTTCGGGTCTTTACGCTTCACAAACATGCGGAACGTGTAGTCGTCCAAGTTTGGGCCAGTCTTCTCAATCACAGCAACGGCATCGTCCTCATTCCAGCCTGTTAGCCAGAAGAAGTTCGACTCTTGCCTATAAGGATGGAAGACGGCGCCAGATTTATATTGGATGGGAGCAGCATGGAGGACTGCCACGCCTCCCTCGGACATGGAATGGGCAAGGGCTGCCCTGCGATTGGCATATTCTTGAGCCGTGATGCCAGGTGTAACTATGAATTTGTGGCCAAAGGCAATTAGTCATGGTCAATGGGACTGTGAAAAGAAAAAAAGACAGAAACGGGGGGAAAACAAAGGTGCTTACGTTCACCAGCTTTGAGTATATGAGGATGTGTCTCATACACAGGCTGCCCGAAGCGGATATCAGCAGCTGAGACAACAGAACCACTGGAGTAAAATTTACTGGTCAATGTCTGCGTCGGCGCAGAGCATGCCGTTGTGCGTGATGCGATATTGATTAGGTGGTTCTTTGGCGGCGGCAGGATCTTGCTGGGTCGGGCGCTGCGCAGCGCCAACAAGCTTCGGAATGAAGGCTGGGGGATTTTCATCTTAAACTAGGGCGCAATATCATTTGTTGACAAACGGTTTTGGGGAGGGAGCAAGCATATAGTCCAGGCCAAGCAGCCTCGATGGCGCAAATGAGACCATTCGAATGAGAAGCAATGGCGACTGATTGCACTGATTGCTTCAATAGAAGAAAAAAAAGAAAGTATCAGAAATAATAATAATAATAATAACAGTAATAACAATGAAAAAATATGCATAAATCACAAATAGTTGAATCGAGTCCCAAGCACGGAAAAATGTTCACGTCAAAGACTGGAACGCCGTGGGAAAGGTGATGATGCAGTTCTCGAGTGACAAAGCAGAGAATGCACAGATGGGAGAATGGAAGCTTGAGGCTGAGACGGGGATTCCAGTCACCCACCATTGGGATTGGTCTTTGGTCTTGGATGTGACGAGGCACTGTGGATTGCGGCCAGGCTGAGTGGTCCAGGTTCAGCCTTGCCAAATCTTGCCCCCATGTTTGTGAACGCGTCTTGTTGGACTGTGCATGTGCACGCATGGACCAATGGTCATTGACCTTTTTGAATTCCAAGAGTGGGACCTGGGGCTGATGGCGTGGCTTTGCTCATCGCACCGTAGCACTGTGATACTGTAGCACTGTAGCACTGTGGGAGTTGTTGACATGCTCCTGGAGGGCTGCAACGGACTGGCCCCCTGGTTTGTGCAAACTGCCAGGTAACTCACCCGTCCATCGGCGTTTATCGGTCTGGATGCTGGTTATTGGTGGAGCCAGGGCTGGTGGTGGTGGTGGTGGTGCTGCTGCTGCTGCTTCCTCGTTGCTGGTGCGGCGGCTTGGCCCGTGCGTGTTTTTGACAGTGACCAAATGCGGCCTAGCGCTGTTATGCCAAGCGCGAAAGGCAACAACGGCAACAACCAGCAGAGCTGGACCAGCACGACTTGTTTCTTCTCAACCCGCACAACCACGTTCCGTCGAGGTTGAGTGCAAACACCACGCCGGCTGCTTACAGAGGGCTCTTGTTTCCCTCGCAAGGCCTCGTTTGTGTCTCCAAATGTCCCTCTAGCATCTCTTCACCTCTTGTCCGAACGCTTGCCCTTCTTGACGTGTATCGCCCTCTACACGTCGCGTGCTTGCCACGTCCACGGCCCACGGCCCACGGCCCCGACCATCATCTCGATCTTGCTTAGCCCCTCCCAATCCGGCCTTCGCGACCTCGCTCTCCACGAGGGCACAACAATCAGCAATCAACAACGACACCAACTCCAACAACACACACCATCCCATTCTCTTTGGGGGTCACGCTCTGGTAGTAGTACTACTTCCAGAGCATGCTTGTTGACGTGTTTTATGGCCACCGTATCTCTATCTCCCACGCCAGCTGTCATCGCGGTCATGTCCTCGCGGCGGGTGCCTCTGACGAGTAACCCCAATGTCGCCAACTCGCCATTGCGAGGGCACAATACTCTCAATGCCTATGCAAAGCAGAAGCGATCCTACGCCACCGTGCAACGCGAAGAAGCCTATGGCCAGCCGCCGCCCGTAAAGAAGCAGGCCCTCGACAATGGCTCTCAGAGGGCTGTCCGGTCCCCATCCAAGACATCTCGCGCTCAGGTCTTGGTTCAACGCTCAGCTGCAGCTGCGCGTCCGACATTGAGAGATCGTGCTATCAAATCGATACATGATAGTACAAGAGCTATTCAAGATAACGAGACGGAGAAGGAGGCGTGGAAAAAGCACTATCGGGTCAAGTTTCCTAAAATGGTCTTCTACTTTGAAAGTATACCAGATGACATCAGAGCAAAGTTGACCAAGCGAGTCACATATCTTGGAGCTGTGAGTAGCGCCCCCCCCCCCCCCCCTCTTTTTGCATGCACGTCCTCTTTCTACACGCTGGCATATTCTACCTCGTGATGGGCTAGACTAATGCAGTTCTCTCCCTGTTCCTGCCTCGATAGCGCCAAGAACCCTTCTTTTCCATTGATGTAACCCACGTCGTCACAACGCGGTCAATCCCGGTCGACAGGTCAGCAGGGTCTGGGCAAGAACAAAATGCCGAACCAGACCAGCAAGAGCCCCAAGAGCAGCCACAGACTATAAACCCGTCCTTGCTGGATCGAAATACGGTGGCTGCTCGAAGAAAGCTGCTCTTTGACTTCCAAAAGACGCAAGCACCTTCGCATCAGAGCGACGATCCTGCCAGACGAGCAAAGGGAACTCGTCATAATGATGTTCTGCACAAAGCTCGTGATATGGGCAAGAAAATTTGGTCATTGGACAAATTTCAAAACATGCTCTCTGTCTTGTTGGAATCCGAGACACAGTCCGTCAGTCACTCAACGAGAGCGACAAGTCTTCGTAGTCACTACGGCATCACTAAGGGGGCCCATGAGCCAAACTTGCTTCAGTTGTTGCACAACGAACGCATCAATGGCCCATCTGACCGCGACCCAACTGCCGTCAGCCGCGAGTTGGTGTATTTCAAAGGACCATACATCTATGTCTGGGACATGGACGAGAAGCATAAGCCCGTGATGGTACGAGAGTATCCTAAAGTGGTCCACAAGCAGGACGGCGAATGGCCCCAGTTTCGAAGCGTTGGGAATGGTCGATGCCCATTTGTGGAAGAGGTCGAGGTTCCCGAAAAGGAACAGCGTCGCCCGCGGGAGCGGGAGACTGTCCGAGTTGTCAAAAGAGAGGAAACAGTTCCGGTGCCGAAACCTCCGGAGACTGCTCAGACCAAAGCTGTGACTGGAAAGCGGAGCCTGACAGAAATGGAGGACGGACATAACCGCGTTCGCTCGAATGCGTCTGGTGATGTTTTCAATCCTGCCAAGGCGGCGATTTCCAAGCAAACGGAATTGAAATTACAGAACGCCTTCACGAGTCGTGCCGAAGGTCCGAGATTACTGGCCGGAGAGCCTGTGGCATCAGGCATGCAGCCGTCCAACATTACCTCGGCTATTCGTTCCCAGATGATTTCCTCCACATCTGGTCTTAACGGGAGCAAGGCCGGAACCAGCAAAGAGGTTCATGGTTTGCAGAGAAAGGTGCTTCAAAAGGTCAACCCAGCCTCACATGATGTCAGCTCCCGTCGTCCTGCTGAAGTCTCCATGGACGTCGCATCTAGTCGATCGACAAACATGGGCCGTGCAACCTCGAGGACTGTCCAACCTCAGGATGATGAATCTCAAAGGACAGACGGAAAAGACAAGAAGACGCAATCACAAACGCTCAAGAGCAAGCGGGACTTGAAGCCGGGGTATTGCGAGAATTGCCAGGACAAATTTAGAGACTTTGACGAGGTTTGTTACCCCCCCCCCCCCCTTTTCTCTTGCCTCTTTTTTGGGCCGCGCGTAGTCTCTCTTATCGTTTTTCTTTCTTGTCTCGCTCGCATTGACACCTTGGGGTAGCATATTCTTTCCCGAAAACATCGCAAGTTTGCCGAGAACGACGATAACTGGACCGAGCTGGATTTACTGCTTGAACAGCTTAAGCGCATGCCGAAATATGCAGGCATGGATTCCGACGAAGATGGAGGAGGGTGGTAGGAAAACTGCCCTTTCCTATCTTTCTCTGTTGCCACCACTCATGCCACCTCTTCAACCACATTATCACCATGAACAAAACCCCTTTCAAGTCAAGACAGATCTGTTTTCTAGACGAGCATTCCCGTCGACCCAACCAACGACACCCTTGACACATTTTGGCGTCCTTTGTGTGTTCTGGTTCAGGCGGACAGCAAGCGACTCACGCTCTTATCTTTACCCTTTCATTTCTCGACACTTCGAATATAAATTCCCGCTTGCAGCATAAAATACAGATGATACCAGATTTTATCCCCCTCTTCTCGGCGGCAAACTCACAGAGGATCCGTTCTGATTTCTGCAAGGGGGGTTCATTAATTAATCCATCATTCGATTTACTTCATTCTTCTTCTCTAGCTCTGCATCATGTGCCGCATGCAAATCGGCGCAAGCGCTATAGCCTCTTCTTTTTTTTTTTTTTCCTTTTCTCCTTTTATATATCTTTCATTTCTATCTTCTCTTCTGTTCTCTTTCGGTCGGCACGTCATCGTAATGGCGAGGCGTTCTGTTTTTTCCTTTCTTTCTTTTCTTTATATTTTTGCTTCCTCGTTGATCTTCTTTACAACGAAGCAATCCACGTCAAGGGTTCGCAACACAATACGGTAATGCAAGAATGGCAACAGATGTATGGGGACCGTCTGCATGGTGAAGGGCTAGAGGAGCATGCTTGGTGCTGCATGTTGTATACATAGACACGCACGACTGTGGAAAGTTGAGTGGGTTGTACATAAAAAAACTTGTTTACTTGATGTATGCGTATTTTGCATCATAAAAAGATGGTAAAGGGAGCTTAAAAAAGAATTGTCATGTATTGAATGTGTCGGCGTGGTAGCCGATTGACGTTGGCCTGTTTCACGCATGTCCAGTTCAAAGGTGCACAGTGTATGCCAGGACTCGCACCGTGTTACACCATGAGGAAGCCACCCACACCACTTGACAGCTTTATGCAGCTTCGCTTCACCCTTCATGACCTCTTGCTACTCCAAGATTCCATCTGCATCCGTAGAATGGACCATCAGGTCAAGCAGCCCGTGGTTTCCGTCTCGGCCTCGGCCTCCTCCTCCTCCTCCTCCTCAACCCGTCCGGCGCCTCCCCTCCCCAGCGGCGGCGGCGGCGGCGACGAAGAAGACGCACCACTATCCCAAGACCAAGACCAAGGCTCCTCCTCCCCCCCCACGGAACAACTCCCGCTCACGATGAGCGCCTCCGTGCTCCTCGCCGACCTCCCGCACGATGCCACCGCCGCACTGGCCAGCGTGAGCGGCAGCGCAGCCCGCTTCCCGCAGGACAAGGTCGTGGTGCGGTTCAAGCCCGTGGGCTCGGCGCCGAGTCTGGCGCAGGAGCTGTGCAAGATCACCGCGACGCGGCGCTTCGAGGAGGTGGTGAGGTATCTGCGCAGGAAGCTGCGGTGTAGGGAGACGGATAGTGTGTTTTTGTATGTGAATAGTGCGTTTGCGCCTAGTTTGGATGAGGTGGTGGGCAATTTGCACCAGGTACGTTTTATATTTCGAAGGACATGCATACCGTTGTGAGAGAGGTGGTCAAGATATGGATTACATTAACTCTTCCCTTCTTTTCGTGTGTGTGTGTGTGTGTGTCTGCAGTGTTTCAAGAATGCGCAGGATCAGCTCATTGTGGCGTACTCGATGACACCGGCCTTTGGGTAATTCTTGTTTTTTATTCGGAGCGGCGTCTATAAAGGGTTTTCTAGGCAGCTCTTCTTCTTCTTCTTCTTCTATACGATGGAGACGGCTGCAACGGCCTTCTCATGCTACGACTAATTAATATGCTTCTATGCAAATGCGCTACTACTCCTCAAATCGACAAAAACAAAAACAAAAACAAATAAAAAAAAAATCACAAATCTTGGACACTTTTCTCAAAGACCGCCAACTCGGCTTGTGGTATGGAATACGTGTGTTCCTTGGCGGGATAGTCTCGGCTTTTCACCTCGACTCGATACCTCTCGATGGCCTTGAAGGCCTCGTCCCAGACGTTGCCGTACTTTTTCACAAACTTGGGCAGGTATCTCCCCGGTGGAAAGTTGCCAGTCATGTCCGTCTGCACAAGAACCTGTCCCGAGCAGCCCGCACCGGCACCGATGCCAATGGTGGGGACGGTCAGTTTCTGGGTCACCAGCGCGGCCACTTCGGCGGGGACGGCCTCGAGAACAACGGCGAAGCAGCCGGCTTCCTGGACCGCCAAGGCATCCTCGACAACGGCCATGGCGCCTTTGGCCGTCTTGCCCTGGACGCGGAAGCCACCCAGGGCGTTTTGTCGTTGCGGGGTGAGGCCGACGTGGCCCAGGACGGGGATGCCGGCGGTGGTGATTTTTCGAATGGTTGGTGCCATTTCCTTGCCACCCTCGAGCTTTATGCCCTGGATGCGGCCCTCCTTGATGAACCGGATGGCCGTGGAGAGTGCTTGCTCTGGAGATATCTCATATGATCCCATGGGCAAATCGCCGACCTGATTAGTTGGATGAGAAGACGGCGTGTCAGCTTTTACGTGTTTTTGCGGCACCGGTGCATGGTCACGGGACAAGAGAAAGGCAGAAGAGGGCAGACATGGGCGACGTACAGTAAAGGCGCTCCTGGTAGCCCGGGCCACAGAACGGCAGTGAAGCAGCATCTCCTCGACGAGGACCTCGCTGGTGTCCTCCATGCCCAGGGCGACCATGGCCAAGCTGTCGCCGACCAGGATGATGTCCATACCAGCATGATCGGCGACATGAGCGCTGGGGAAGTCATGGGCTGTGATCATTGTGATGGGTTCGCCTTTCTTATACAGGCCTCTCAAGGTACCGAGGGTGACTTTTTTCCGTTGGTCGGCCGGTGCGGCGCCCATGGGGGAATGGGAGCTGTATCTGCGCCGTTGACTGGGGGCGAGAGACGGCGCGCCACATGTTGAGGGTGAAGAGGCCTTAGAGGCCGGAGGAGAAGGCAATTGTGACGGGGAAAGCCGCGCGATAGAGGCAACGGCGATGGTGCTGTAATGTGATGCCCGTGAGAGCTGAGCAGATGATCGTCTCAGAGACATGACACCGGACATGACGCCCGACATGGTGGTGGCCCGGTTTGGGATTGACGAATCAGGAGCGCCGAGAGGTGTGTCTGCTGTCTGTCTTGGTGTATTGAGTTCCAAGGGTTGTTCGTGTGGGTGGTAAGGAAAGGGAGGAGGTACTTGAGCGCTGCAGCAGCAGCCCCTTGCGCGCAAAGTACCCGCGGCACCAGTGCGCTACTTCCCGACCCACGGAAGCACAGCACCAGCGTCAAGTATCTCGCGTGTAGGGTGGTGCAGAGTACGGGTAAAAAGGGGAGAGAGGGAAAAAAAAAAAAAAAAAAAAAAAAAAAAAAAAAAAAACCAACCCGGCCGAGAGAGCAAGTGCATGCACGTCAAGTATCACAGCAGGACAGCGCAAACAGCGCAACAGCCCCAGAAAACAGCGTGAACAACCTGATTGAATGACGAACAAAAAAATAAGGGGGGGGAGGGGGGGGTGTTTTTCTTATTTTTCTTTTTCTTTTTCCCCTCGAAAAAAAGTGAAAAAAAGTGAAAAAAAGAAAAAAAAAAAAAAGTCGTGTAGAAGAGAGCAAGTGTGGTGGAGCACGCGGCGCAACCGGCGCAATTTATACAGACGAGGTAGCCATGATGGTTTTTACGTTGTAGAATTGAGTATCTCTGGGGCGGAAATTGGTGTTTTTGGACCTGTGCGGCTTTGGGCGGACCCTCCCTGTTGGTGGGGCCCTGGAAGAACGTGTGGGTGAGAGAGCGGCCGCTTGGGTCGGTGCAGTGGTGCGGTGGTGCGGTGGTCTGGTCGGTGGGTGCAGAACAGGCGGCCGAACAGGCTGCAGAGAGCGCAGAGCAGAGTCTGGGCCCGGGTCCGATCGGCGTGCTTGTTCATTGGGCGTTGCGGGCGTTTCCTGCTCACGCAGCTCATCTCCTGTTTTACTTTTAGTTTTTTTTAAAAAAAAAAGAAAGAAAAGAGAAAAAAGAAAAAGAAAAGAAAAGAAAAAGAAAAAGAAAAAAGAAAAGAAAAAAAAAAGAAAAAAGAAGAAAAAAGAAGAAAAGAAGAAAAGAAAATGCCATCAACACAAGCACTTGCGTTTGAGGTTGCCTTGGCGGTGGGGCCAGGCCAAAAGATGGAAGAACAATACTGCGTGAGACGTCTGGGACGTACCACACAATGTCTCGCTGTCGAGGCGGCTCCACCTGCACCTGTCGCGCCATCAGTCATCATCCCCATCATCCCCATCACCCCCATCACCCCCATCCATGCCTGTGACAACACCCAACTCTGGCGCCCATCTTGCCTTCATTTCCATCTCTAGTCCGCAGTCCCGTCATCCGTGGCCGTCTTCCCGTCCGACCTGTTCCTCGATCAAGCACCCACGTTCTCAAGTAACGCATCATCATCGCCTGACTGGCCCTTGCAAGTTGCCGCAGCCCCGGCCCCGACCCTAGCTCAACGACGAGTGACATCGCCGGCGGCTAAAAGTCGTCACTCGTGGCTCGTGAGATAGCTCGACAACAGAGGGGGAACTCGTCACACCGCGCCCGGCACACACCACCTACCTCGTCGCAAACTTCCCAGAAAAAAAAATAAAAAATAAAAAAAAAATCTGGACAACAGACGTGTCGCCGCCCATCATGAGTAGCCCTCGACGCCGGATCGAGACTGATGTGAGTCCTTTGCTCTCCTCCCCTCTCTGCGTCGACCTCGACCGCCCAAACGCTGACATTGGCTCTTTTCCCAGGTCATGAAGTACGCCCGTTGGCGACCCCCACGATGGTTCAACAAACTGCTAACTCTGTGCACAGGATGTATGATGGAACACCACATCGGCCGGCTCTATAATGTCGACAGATGCTGACCTCTGTAGGCTCATGAGTGACTATGAGGTGACTCTCGTCAACGACAACAGTGAGTGGGCATATTGCGAATGCGCTGGACCTTGATCATTTACTAAGCCGGAACAGTGTAAGATGGTTTTTCCGCCCCAGATCCCCGGCCGAGTTGTCAGACCGACGATTGGTCTATGACTGACGTCGACAATGTCCATATAGGCAGGAGTTCTTTGTCAAGTTCAAGGGTCCTGCAGAGAGTACGTAGCACTGTCCCTTGCCGGAGGCGGAGGGAGTTGCTGATCGAACATTACCCCCAGCCCCCTTTGAAGGCGGTATTTGGAAAGTTCACGTTGAACTACCCGATTCCTATCCGTATAAGTCGCCGAGCATCGGTTTCGTCAATCGAATTTTCCACCCCAACATCGATGAGCTGTAAGTGGAAACGCCTGTTGGCTAGTAGCGAGCATCGTGGCACGGAGAAACAGATGCGGGCATCACGACGCGCGCGACAACATCACTGAGACACTTTTTATCTGGAACAGGTCGGGATCTGTTTGCTTAGATGTTATAAACCAGACTTGGTCACCCATGTTCGACATGATCAACATCTTTGAAGTGTTTCTTCCGCAACTTCTTCGCTACCCTAACCCGGCCGATCCTCTCAACGGAGAAGCCGCTGCGCTGCTGATTCGAGAACCCAGAAGCTATGATACAAAGGTCAAGGGTACGTGTAAAAACATGATGTTTTTTTTTCCTTCTTTGGAAGGTGTCTGACTAGGGTTGATATTGCAGAATATGTTCAAAAGTATGCCACTAAGGATGCTGCCGACGAAGCCGGTGCCGAGAGCGAGGATGATGACGACATGTCATCTGTAGCCAGCTTTGGAGAGGATGATGAGGACGACGAAGAGCCCGCTGGTCAGATGGACGACGTATAAGCATGGAGGATTAAAAAAAAAAACGAAAGAAAAAAAATTGATTTTTTTTTTGAAAGATTGAAAGATTGAAAAAAATTAAATCGAAGCATCTGCTGCCCGTTGCGCCCGAGGCACGGCAATACGTTCTGATGAGCTTGAATACGTCCTGACGAGCTTGACGGACTTTTAACGATGCTATTTTAGATTAACTAACCGGCGTTGACGTTGACACGGATTTCAAAGGCAGAGCTCGATGGTTCAGGATTATGTTATGCGGCTTGGAGTTGCATCATCAGCCAAAAGATTTGTCTTTTTTTTTTCTCTTTTTTTTTTCGCTTGTCTATTTCGATCAGGATGTGTGTCGATTTTGTTTTGTGGAGCTGTGTGTTTGCTTTTAGTATATTGATTCGGCGCCTGAGATAGTTTAACTCTGAATGTGTTGCTCCATGATGTCGCAGGTGTCAGCTCGTGCGGCAATGCGCGTAGCCGCAAAGGATTCTGCTATGAGAGCGTAAATATGGCGTATACAGAGAACCGAGAACCGAGAACCGAGAACCGAGAACCGAGAAGACTTGCTCTCCGTCTTATCAGCTGAACAAAGTTGGCGAGTTAACGCCAGTTGCCCTGACGGCAGCCCGCACTCGCAGTCAGGCCTCGTACTCGGTACCAAGTGACGCCCGCACCTGTCGGCTGCGCATCTGTGACGTCAACTTGTACATGCAACTTCCTGACACCAGTCTGTGCTGGCCCCACTTGCATCTTGCGCACACTACATGCAACGACGTTGGAAATCCTGATGCTTCTTGAACTTGAACCACCATCGCATCAACTCGACCCTCAACGACAGCTCCTCCCCGTCTTGAGGACTCGTCATCAACAGTTCACCCTCGCCCTCGCCCTCTCCCCTCGACGCTCGTCCCCCGCCCATCATGCAGGGCTTCAACATGGGACGCTATGTCCCTCCCGACGTCGAAGGCACCACGTCCGCCAACAAACTCCACAAGAAGCACGCCCTCGGCCGGCGCGCCTCCAAACTTGCCTCGCATGGCGTCCTCACCGTGCGCTTCGAAATGCCCTTCCCCGTATGGTGCTCCTCGTGCCCCAAGCCCACCATTATCGGCCAGGGCGTCCGCTTCAACGCCGAGAAGAAAAAAGTCGGCCACTACTACTCCTCGCCCATATGGAGCTTCCGCTTCCGCCACGCCGTCTGCGGCGGCACCATTGAGATGCGCACCGATCCCAAGAACACGGCCTACGTGGTCTCTCAGGGCGCCACGAAGCGAGACACGGGCGAGAGCAAGGGCCCGCGGGACGGGGACGAGGCGCTCGTCATCATGACGGACCAGGAGCGCGAGGCGCTGAGGCGGAACGCATTTGCGAGTCTGGAGAAGACGATTGGCGATAGGGAGAGAATGATACGGGCGAGCCAGAGGATTGATCATTTGCGCGATGCCCAGGACAGGGCGTGGGAGGATCCGTATGCCATGAACCAGAAACTGAGGAGGACGTTTCGCGTCGGCAGGAAGGAGAGGGAGCGGGACGAGGCGGCGACGCAGGCGCTCCGGGATAAGATGGGGCTGAGCATCGAGCTGGTGCCTGGGACGGAGGAGGACGCCCAGAGGGCCAAGTTGGTGGATTTCGGGGCAGGCTACGAGCACGATGGCGCCGATATGGCGCTCGCGAAGCCCTTGTTTGGTGCTGCCAACCCGGGATCCGCCCCGGCATCGGCATCGGCATCGGCTTCCTCTCCAGCCCCCTCTCCGAATCAAGATGCAAACAAGGCCCGCCCCAAAGCCGACAAGGAGGCCATGAAGCGCAAAGACGACTTTGTCTCCGCCATCATGAGCCACACGCGGCTTGTCCATGACCCCTTTTTGCAACAGCAGAAGCGGGATGTGGTCAAGACGCCCATGTTGCCGGGGGTGAAGAGGAAGCAGACCCAAACGGACAGCCCAGGGACGCAGAGAAAAGAAGAGCCGCCAAAGAGGACGGCTCAGAGAAATACCCCGACTCTGGTGGAATACGATTCAGAATGATTTTTTCCTATTCTTTGTTTTTCTGTCTTTTCCCTTTGTGTTCTGGCGTTGTAGATGGCTCACGTAGCAAATATACCCTCTGCTTTTCTGCTCCTCATATACTTTCTCTGCCTCTTGGTTTTTTTTTCTTTTTTTTTTTGAAAACAAAATTTAATATGTATTTCGGGATGTGCATTTTCGATTTTGTATGGAGCAGGTTGTAGGTTGTAGACCGGCAGCTGGCTGTAGCAGCGGAAGCCGTTCTGTGTGTTGGATTTCGGGGTTTATGCTCACCGGAGGTGTTTTATTGGGGGTATTTGCTGTCATCGTAAGTATATCATGTGCATGTAACGAACAATATTCTATTTTTGTTGTCTTTCTTTTTCTTATGGCATGCCCCTGTGGGTGTTTTTGATAGTGGTGTATTGTATGGGGTTGTGTGCTCGTACGTGCAGAGCCGTTTCTTTCTTTTCTTTTTTTTGTATTGTTATACTCCTATTGATGTTTTTATAGAGGTATTTAGGGTGTAGTGTATACTATACATACAAGACCCGTATGGCTGCCCGGGTTTATTGGCATCATAGAGGTAGGCGAAGCGTCTGACTGCTTCGGCCAGAAATAAATCCTCTCCTATCAATATATATACAGTATTCTCTCCTATTACCTGTTTTTCTAGCTATTTTCCTCCCTCTTTGTTAGGAATTTTATAGGCCCCCCTCCCCCCCCCCCCCCCCCCTCTTTTTTTTTTCTTATATATTACCTTTTTTACTAGCCGTATTTTCGTCTTCTTCTTCATAAGCTATGTTTACATTCTTCGCTAGCTATTTCCTCTCTTCCCTTTATAGATGCGAGGTCTTTTAACGCTACGTCGTTCCTGCAGCGTAAATTGCAACACATCAGATTTCTATGAATTCGGATTTGTTTCGTAAGTTTATCAATAACATATCAAGATGCAAAGACTCTCTATGGAGCGGCCTCATTTGATAACTCGAAGCGGAAAACTGCGCTCCTCCTCAGCTTGCGTGCCTTTGCGCACGACGTTTTCGCTTCACCACTTTGCCTGATCATTGTAGATTTGTTTTTTTTTTTTTCATTCTTCTTATCATGCTAATGCAAATACTCTCTTCGGCTTATGGAATGTGTAGTCGTATGCTAGGCGCGTCCAAAGCCGTTCTGTGTCTTTTTTTTCTTTTTGCTCCCATGGCAATATAGATGTTTTGATATAGCCATGGACAATTTGTTCATGATATTCTGCGAATGTAGAGCGTTGCATATCCCACTGTGGCTATTTACCATGTCGTACCTATATTCTGTCCACTTAAAGCCGTGCTGTGCTGTATCTTCTCTCTTTTTGTTTTCTTGGCCAATGTAGATGTGGCGAGGGTGGTATGTAGTGAATAATCATGTATTATGCGTGCAAAGCCGTTTGATATCGTAGGTCCCTCATCTCTTTTCAGATGTTCAATGGCGGCAGGTATGTAGCAGTTACATGATACATGTGTCGTAACGGGTCACCTGGCTTCCTCCTCTCTCCCCTGACTCCGCAAGTAAAAGACGCAGCATCTTCGCGGCCAAGGGTAAACCGGGTCTCGAAAGGGCATCGAACATCTCGTCAGAATGTATGTGAGGATAGAGACACTCGGCACAGTTTTGGTTTTGACGTGATGGTTTCCTGTATTCTGGATGAACGCTTGGATCGAGCCAGCTGTAGGCCCTTGAAATACTGTGCGAGAGCGCCTTCCTTGAAATATACATGTATTAACGTACACCCGTTTAATTCCGTTCTTTCTTTGTCATTCCTGATAAGATTACCAACTGCCTTCTTTCGTCTTGGGCGAGCCACTGTGCAGGTAGCTCGAAGTCGATGTAAACCGATCCCAATTATCAGTCGCCGACGGGTACAGCAGCTCTGAGAGCATCATCCTGGGCCGGCACAATGTATACAAGTGGAAGCCGAAAGTCTTGCAGCTTGAAAAGCATCCCCGCCCCGACGTTTTTAACGGGTTACATATAGGAAATACAATTACAAAAGCAATGGGTCATAGCTAGCTTCATCACAAGCTCTGTTATCCTTTATTTCTAGCTTTCAATTAGCTGTCTTATTCAACAGCTAGGTTGTTGGGTTGATCAGAGAAAGTATTCACGCGACCTACAAAGGTGCTCAAGTTTTCGGCCTCCCGCTGCATATACACTCGCACTGTATACCCGGTATATCTGTATCAACCCTTTCTTTGCTTCTACGCCTGGTAATATATATGCTTATTAATAGGTATTTTCGTGCCGTAGCAGTCTTATACGCATTCGAGCCACTCTGCGTTATGGACTTCTCTAGGTCTGTTCCTGCTAATATAGATGGTAAAACGAGAATGGCCAGTTCCATATGTAGTTGTGTCTACAGTGGGTGATGGGCAATCCCTAAATTTCCTACCCCATAGTTGTATGGCAAAATGTTCGGCATCACCCGTACTCATTAAACGTGTTACAAAGCCGTTGTTTCCGCTGCTCCTGCAGATTCTGTGCATGCAGGGCTTCCATCTCCATGTCGGCATTCTTTCATGCTTCTCCTGCCACTCTATATTTTCGACGTAGATAGTTCAGGTGTGTACTATCAAATGCACGCCTACCGTCTCGCAATATCTCAACTGTGTCACAAATGTCGTGCTATGCTCCCAGGAGGACCGCCTTCATATCGGGCCTCTTACACATCACACGTAGAGAGCAAGCTTGGACTAGATGCATACATCTAAGAGCCGGAACCTACTTTGGTATTCGTCATCTCGTGACCTCGCATGGCGCATCACCACTGCCAATGCTGATATGCTAACGAATTGCGTGCCGCATCAGCTTGTTGCATGTAGATTTAGGTAAGTGCTTTTGTTTTAAAAAAACAAACATGATGTAGTAGGGACTTGGTAGCTGTACTATGCGTTTCTATGTTCCATGATTCTAGACAAGTGTTTCGATCTTTACGATTGTAGAGTTTTAGGTGCTGAATTTACATTTTGGTTAGTTGTTGGAATATTCTATGCAGCCATACCTCTATTTCTGCGTGTAAGACCTTTCGTCTTTGCCGTACTAATAGAGCGTCTCCAATTTCTATAAATCTTTGTTTATTCCTTAGTCAGGTCTACTTTATATCTATATATCCCGTCTTGTTCCTATTGTAGCGGCATGGGGCGGGACATGGGAATGGGATGCAAAGGGAGACATGGGCTAGTGGTGCTGGCTTGTGTTGAGAAGGACCATATTGGAGGGAAAATGGTGGTGGATTTATGCAAGCGCAGACACACACAAAATACTATGTAAACAACGTCATGAGATACTATTCTTCACATTGTCATGTATCCAACCTGACCATACACCATGGATGCACTACACCACTTGAAACACTACCGAATCTGCCGTGCAATAAACACTATACTGTGCTTAGCTAGCTCGACACCCAGCTGGGTGGCCGATCACTAGACCTCTTCCCCCAACTAGACTCATTCTTACCCAGCGTGAGCTCAAGAGTCCATCCCTCCGTAAAGAACTCGTGCCCAATCCAAGATTTTGTCCACGGCTTGCCGTTGATGGCCGCAGTCTGGATGTACAAGTTTCTGTACCCAGGATCAAAATCAACGCAGCGGACTGTAGCCCTTTTCCCCGTCACCGGGTGCGTTATGCTGATTTCCGCAAAAAAAGGAGGGTTTATGAGATAGACATTTTGGCCAGCCACGGGGAACAATCCCAATACGGAAAAGAAGAGGAAGGCTCCCATCGCACCACTATCATCGTTGCCAGGAAGACCGTCGTATGAGTTCTTAAACGAAGAAGGGATATACTGATGAATCCGTTCCGCAGAGAGCCCAGGGCGGCCGGCATAGTGATACAGGTAGACGGTAAGAAAGACGGGCTCGTTGGAGATATCCGCCAGACCGCTCCTGTGAAAGAAATCGAGCCTAGAGACAAAGGCGTCGTCTCCACCAACTAGCGAGATTAACGAAGAGGTGGCATGTGGCACGTAACTATCAAACATTCGTGTCAGTGGAGGTTTCAGGTAATCAGAAAAAAAGAAGGTCAAAAAGAAAGACAGGATTAGAGAATCAGACGTACAAGAGATATTGCCAGATACTAGCCTCAAACGTTTCACTCGGATTACTGGTCAGCGAGCAAAAGCCTGCGAGACTGGAGCAGTCAATTGGGTCTTGAAATCCCCATGTGCCATTCATGTACTTTGGCTGGAAGAAGCCTTGAAATCCTGTATCTTTTCCCTTGATCATAGATGTCTGGTCCTTCTTCCACAAGTTCCTCCAGTTCATGCTACGCTGCAGGTACTTTGTTCGCATATCGGGTTTCCCCAAACCTCCTGCAAGGGTGGCTAAGCAAAAGTCGTCGTAGGCATATTCAAGCGTGCGCGACACGCTGCGTGAGTTGGTGCCAAAGCCGAGGGGATCATAGTCCAAGTAGGGAATATAGTTGTATTTGCGCCAGCTCTGCAGACCGCCACGGCCATGCCGGGACCACTCCACGGGCTCTTTCTCAGCATCGGTAACAATGGCTTCAAGAGCGAGCTCCCAGTCGATCGAGGAACTGAGGTTCTTGACGTAGGCATCGACAAGCACCACGTCGGCGTTGGATCCTCCCTGAGTCCAACCTTGGCACATGGACATGTGGCAGTCGGGCAGCCAACCCTCGTGTTTGTACATGTCCAACAAGGATTGAACCATCTGGACTTGGGCTTTGGGATCAAGAATGGTCAAAAGTGGATGTTGAGCTCGGAAGCTATCCCATATACTGCAAATAACAAAGGCAAGAAAAAAAAAATCAGAGACGTCGATCAAAAAAGTAAGTCGTGCAAGGAATGACCTATTTGTCACAAAATCTCATCAGACATACATACCAATAGAATGAATCAAAGTACGGGATTCCACTATCCCAGTGCGGATTCTCCCCCGTATAATTCTGTGGTGAAATCATATTCCGATAGACGCCACTCCAGAAGCTGACGACAAGATTCTCGTCTGCTCCGCCCGATTTGAGCGAGATGGGACTGAGCGTTTCCCGCCATTCTTTTTGGGCCGCCTTGACCAAGCCATCAAAATTGTCCAAGGGGTCTGGGATCTCTGTTTCGGCACTACGACATGCTTGTTCAGAGCTCTTGAAGCTGAGCCCGACTCGTGCCGTGACTGTCCTGTCAGAACTGGGCCGGAACCTGACAAAACCTCCAGCCTCGAGGTAGAACAGGTTGAATCCGCGGGTGACATAAATGTGCTTGGGCTCAGTACCTGCGCGGTTGTTCACCCAGACGCCATTGTCATGCACCTCTGGGCCAAAGAAATCGACACAAAAATGAAGCTCGTATGAGCCGGCGCCGAAGCTGGGCAGGAAAGTGCCATTTCCGACCATCCTGCCAGACTTCTCATCGACGTCTACGCTGGCATTTTGCCGACTCTTCCAGAGATCCGTCAGATCCAGTAAGACCAATGGGTGATTGTTATTGGATTCGGGAAACCTGAACTTGTATAGAGCCGCGTGCTTCGACACAGTCATGTTGACCTGGATACCAGAGTCCAGCTGAATCCCGAATTGTCCTGGCTTCGCGGAGACGGAGTCCATTCTGTAGTGTGTTTTGCGGTCTCCAATGCGGAACATGCAATTATTCAGCTCGTCATCGCGGCAGAGCTGTGGGAACAACGGGAAGTTTCCCAAGCTCGGATTTCCGCCGGTACCGCTATCGTGGATGCTCGAAAATCCGGTGACATTGCTGCCATCCATACCAAAGCCGCCTGTATTCTGACCATCGACGTCTGCCACGGCCTTGGCCAGTCCATAGGGCAGTGTGGCTCCGGGAAAGACATTGCCGCCGTTGGTGGTGCCAATCAAGGGATTGACCCAAGACAGCAAATCGGGAGTTTTCGATGCGGCAGGGACAGCGAGCGACAGCAAAAGAAACGGGAGTAGCAGTGGCAGTTGCGGTGGCAGTGGCAGTAGGCTGGTGGTTGTCGGAAAGCGCATGATTGTGACGCGGTGTGGGATGACCGAGTGGGAGACATCAAATGATTACTTTTCTCTTCTTTTTCCTCTCTTCTTCTGTGCATCTCCAAATGCCAATTATGCCAAGTATGCCAGCTGACCGGCACTTGCCCAATCCCACCAGCTGGCAGCGAGCGCATCCATGTGCCGTCCTGGTGCGCGGGGAAGGAGCGGCCGGGCACTGATGCGGTTTGACAGCTGCATTGTTCCATTGATGATGGAGCAGCCTCACTTCCGGGCTCAACTGCACCCAAACTCTCGAAGCGTAGCCGACTCTCGACTTTGATTTCTTCACATCTACTTTGAGAAAGTAGCTACTTCTTGCCTGCTGGCCTACCAGGTACGCTTTTACTTTGCTAGGTACTTACCTAGGTACCTACCTACCTACATGGAATAATAAAAAAAAGACATGAGCTCAAGTGAAAAATAGTTCCCCACGAAATGTGTGTCAACCCCCGTCCTTTGTTTTCCGTCTCTCATCTCTTCCCCTGCCTGTCGGTATGAGGGCGACAAAAGTCATCATTTTCTTTTGCTCTTCCCTCCCCACCCATTACGGCGCTTTCTGTGTTGTGCTTACTTCTTGAAATCACCATTGTCTTGCATTTTCCCAATTATTGGCTCCAGCAGCTTGGGAAGAATCTCGGCTGCATCCTTCCCAAAGGCAAAGTCACCGGGCTGAATCTTATACATCTCGGCCTCGTTCTCGGCTTCTGGATTAATGGTCACGATTCGAGCGCCATGTAATCTTGCTCTTGAGATATAGCCGGCTGCAGGATACACTTGTGCGGAGGTGCCCACGACGAGCATCAGGTCCTGTATGAAGTCAGCTTATTTTTCTTTGCTCTTTTTTCTTCGGTTTCCCGTTTCCGCTCTTGTAATTCCCTCATGCTCATTTTCTCTTTCCTTTCCCATTCCCATTCTCTTTCTCTTTCTCTTTCTCTTTCCTTCTCTTTTAATCATCCATGACAGCCGCTACATGACGATGGGGAAAAAACATACAATCTTTTCAACATTCATCCATTCATTGATACGATCAAGCATATCGCCGTCAAGCGCCTCGCCGAACCACACCACCCCGGGCCGCTGCAATCCGGTCTTGCATTTGGGACATTTGGGCAACTCCTCCTCCGAGACGTGCTTGATTCGGTGATATGGGTCAAGAAGGGGTAATGGTTTGCCCTCGGGAGGATCCTCGGACGCAGCAGCGAGAGACGGACAAAAGGGATCGTCTAGGTTGTCTCTTTGCACCCAGTCGCAGTCTTCCGTTGTGCATTTAATGTCAAATAGGGAGCCGTGCAGCGTGTAAAGTTGCGCTAGCGGATGATCGGCTCGTTGTGAGAGGTCTGCAAGACAAGGGCGCCAAGACGCGCTTAAAGATTAGCTTGAGCGACGGCCAGAAATGGTGATGGTCATGGACTCTGGAGTGTGCCGCCGAGCTGCGAGCACCAGCACCTCGAAAACGGCCCTTAACGACAAAACCACTCACTGTCAACATTTTGCGTCAAGCAGAGGAAGTCGGGATTGGCCTTGGCAAGCGCGGCAAGGGCCCGATGCGCTGCGTTGGGCCTGGCGCGCAGGCAGGCGTGTCTTCGGTAACCATAGAACAGCCAGACAAGACCGGGATCGGTCATGAATGCTCGCATGGTGGCGAGCTTGGTGGCATCGTGATTCCTCCAGTAACCTCCGGCGCCGCGAAAGGTGGGCAGTCCAGACGAGGCGGACAGGCCCGCCCCGCAGAGGGCGAGGATGCGTCGGCTGGATCTCAGAGCCTCTTGGAAGGCCTCTACGTCGTTATGAGGAGGCATTGAGTTTCCCGGAAGATGGACCTAGGGCCGGTAGTGCTGTGGAAAGCCCTGACTGTCGCGATGAGGCGGGAGGCCGAGCTGCCCGGAGACGCTTGGGAATCAGGATTATAAGCCAGTGTCGCCGCTACCGGCTCTGTCGTGTTCGGCGGCCCTTACAAGTCCGCAGCCCACAGTCGCGGGCCCCCGAGGCTGAGAATGGAAGACGGACGACTTTGGGGGCGTGGAGAAGCCGAGAATGCGAAGTAATGGGGTCCAGGCCGACAAGCAAGGCGCACGAATGTGAAGAGAGAGAGAGGGGAGGAGAGGAGAGGGGGGGGGGGGAGAGATGCGAAGAACGAAGTAGAAAGAGGCCGCTCGTTGAAGGAGGGGACTCGGGAGTGAGTATCGGAGTCAGAGTCCCGCATTCAATGGCTTTATCCCATGCTTTGATTAGGTGAGGCACCCGAATTTCTTACTTGGCAAGGTACCTTACTTTTAAATGAAAGTACCTGATACCTGGTGCGTGGAGAGTAAGTACACAGTGCTACCAGTAGAGAACCTCACGTGTGGCGTACTGGAGGTACCTACTTGGTTTCGAGGTAGGTAGGTCGGTACCATGGACGTAGGACTGCAACAGCTTTTTCTCGTCTTTTTTTTTTTTTTCCTTCCTTCGCCATTCACAATGCAACACAAGACTGCGCCAGCCTCGATTCGGGCCAATTGTCCGTCCAGTCGTCTTGTTGATTGTGCGCGCAGAGGCCAGCGGAGGGGTCGGGCAACGGGCAACTGGCAACGGGCACCAGGTCAAAGTCATCAGATGGATGTCGAGTCAAAAGGATGTAAAGTACTTGAGTACTTGCAGAAAGGAATTAAAGTACCTGGCTGTACCTATTCTTATCCACCCAAGTACCAGCCTCATTGGAGGAGGAGGGCCATGAGCGCTACCGAGCATCAGCACCCTGTTCAGTGTTGATTGTTTTTTTTTTTTTTTTTTTCTTCTTCTTTTTCCAGTGGTCCCAGGCTCAGCAGCTGTACATGGGCACTCGAACGTTGAGCTGCAGACTGCAGACTGCAGACTGCAGTGCTCGAACCGGCGCCCCCTTTTGAGTGGAATGTCAGCTACAACTTTGCCCTTTGCTTGCTCCATGATCCGTCCTGCCTCCCATCCAGTCTCCCAACGCCCAAGCTGGCTTCTCAAGGCGCCTGCCTCCAGATGTCCGTCTTGGCGCGCCCAGCCAGGAGGCCCAGGGGCCAGAACCACCCACCAGACTCCAGTATGACGTGTCTTGGCCGGCCCTCGAAACACCTGGACCCTGGAGCGCTGGCTCCAACTCCGTCGCAGGCGGATATTTTTGGCCCCTTGAATTCGCGGTCGTGGTTGGAACTTGTCATGGGTTCATGGCTGTCATGACAGCAAACGGCAGCAGCGGCTGCAACGGCTGCGGGCACCGGTTTGACGGGACATGATTCGGACGAATCCTACACAGGAACAATACAACCCCTATTTTTTTTTAATTTTTTTTTTAATTTTTTTTTTAATTTTTTTTTAATTTTTTTTAATTTTTTTTTTCGTTTTTCTTTTACATTTTGGGCGCCTCCCTCCGTCAAAGTCATCCCAACCGGGCAAGCAGGATGAAGCCCAATACCAACATGGCACCTATTGGACCAGAAAGAACATGCGTCCTCGCTGAAGGCTTTGCTTTGGCTATTGAATTCGAACAGGCACGTACAGATGCAGTTTAGTTTATTGTATTCATGTCCACATGGATTTTTTTCTCTCCCCCCACCCTTGGCGCCGCGCGTCACTTACAGCCAGTCACGTGTCTGCACCAGTTCTCGATGCCCGAAATAAACCAAAAGGCAAAAGCCAAGTTCTCAGCTTGGAATTTTGGGTAAAATAAGAATAAGCATCGAACAGAGCAGAGCAGAAAGATCAGATCCTTTTGCTACGTGGGGTCAGGGTCGGATCACACACCCGCATACAACACCCGCGTGGCACGCGCATCCAAATACCACGGACTAACTTTACACTTTGCCGGATTTCTTCACTCATGTATCATTCCGTGGCGTGCTGGCGGGCAGGGATTGTCTGGGATAAGAAGGGGACAGATAGATGGATAGGTGAATATAGATCAATAGTACTGGAACACTCAATCGTTCCAGACCCACAAGGAAAGCTTCCGTAGCTCAGTTGGTTAGAGTTTCGTACTAATAAACGTTAGTGATGCGGAGGCCGCAGGTTCAAGCCCTGCCGGGAGCAAAATCGTTCCACGATGCTTTCTTGGTGTGGTTGGGAAGGATCGCTTTTTTGGTCTTGCTCTTTTTTTGTACTCGTACATATGTCATGTGAATATGCCTTATTCCATCCATCTTGACGTTTGGCGCGCCATGTCGCTCTTTTTGCTCGGATGGAAAGATGTCTTGTGCCGTCCCCCTACCTGTTTCTCTTCCCTTTACGTGTCTGGCTACCACCGTCCGGAGCCGCCCTCAAAAGGCTGCACTGCATGCAATTCCCGTCTTTGTTCCTGTCGCATAACGCCGAGTCCCGACTGCCAACGACCAACATCGAGCGAATACTGACGTCAGCTGTCCCAGCGCGCCTCTTTGAGATGCCGTGGGCCCCCGATGAAGGGTTGTCTCAGACGGTGGCTTGGCTGACCAGCGTCTGGTTGGCGATAATCCGTCTTCCAGCCTTTGTGGGCAGCTCGAGATGAGATGATCACAGCAACAAGACTACTCTACCACCGATGTTGAATACCCCGTAACGACTGGATGAGGAAACGGGAGAAAGAATAAAGAAGAAAGAAGAAAGAAAAAAGAAAAAAGAAAGAGAAAAACAAAATAACATGGCCGTAGATTGGCAACACGTCCGGGAGCTGGTCAACTCGCACCTCAACCAGCATTCACCCGACCTGCACTCAGTCAACCAAGCCATCCACAGCAGGCCAGAACCGGCCTACAAAGAGTTCCACGCCCACGACACCATTTGCGACTTTCTCGAAGCGCATGGGTTTGCCGTTGAGCGCAAGTCTCACGGACTGGAGACGAGCTTTGAGGCGACGATTGGATCGGGCGGTCGCCTCGTCATCATCTGCGCCGAGTACGATGCCCTGCCCAGCCTCGGCCACGGCTGCGGACACAACCTCATCGCCACGGCCTCCCTGGGCGCCTTCCTCGCCGCCGCTCATGTCCTGCAGAAGCTCGGCCTCGGCGGCCGTCTACGCCTCCTCGGGACCCCGGCCGAGGAAGGCGGCGGCGGGAAAGCCCAGCTCATCCGGGCCGGCGCCTTCAGCCCCCCCGCCGACATTGCCGCCTCCATCATGGCTCACCCCGTCACGCGGCACAGCATCGGCGGCGACGACGTCGCGGACGGCGTGGCCGGCGTCGCCGCGCTGGACCTCATCGCCAGTGTCAAGTTCCGCGTCGAGTTCAGGGGCAGGTCGGCCCACGCGGCCGGCGAGCCCTGGAACGGCACCAACGCCCTCGACGCCGCCGTCTCCGCGTACAACAGCGTGAGCATGCTGCGCCAGCAGATGCGGCCGGACGAGCGCGTCCACGGCGTCTTCGAGGTCGGCGGGACGGTGCCCAACGTCATTCCCGACTATACCAGGATGAACTGGTATGTGAGGGCGCCGACGACGGACCAGGCCGAGGGGTTGCAGAGGAGGGTGTGCGCTTGCATGGATGCTGCGGCTGCGGCCACGGGATGTAGCAATAATTATATTTCGTGAGTTTTGCCGGGCAATGTAGTGGACGTTTATGATTTAAAGAGAGAAGAAGAGGAGAAGAAAAAAAAAAAAAAGAAGAAGAGAAGAAGAGAAAAACAAGAAGAAGAGACAGAAAGAAAGAAGAAAACATGAGAAGAAGAATAGAAGAAGCAGCAAAAATAAACACAAAAATGAAGAAAAAGAAAAAATAACTTAAAAACAGCCCCCTTTGCTAACACACCCTCAGCGCAGACACCTACAAACACATCATCAGCAACCCGTCCCTCTGCGCCCTCTACACCAAAGACATGGCTCATTTCGGCCACGACGTCCTCCTCAAGCCCACGGTGCCCCTGACCGCGTCCACAGACATGGGTAACGTGTCCCACGAGGTCCCCTGCTTCCACGGCGCCTTTGCCATCCCCACCGGCCCGGACGCCTCGCTGCACAGCATCGAGTTTGCCGCCGCGGCGGGCACGCCCGAGGCGCACGCGTGTGCCTTGGAGAGCGCAAAGGGGATGGCTATGATGGCGCTGCGGGTCATTGTGTATGAGGAGGTGGCGGCGGGTGTGAGGCGGGATTTTGAGGAGAGGAACGTGGTGTAGGTTGTGTGCGTGTTGGTGGCATGGTGAAGGGGCAATGAGGTGATATGTGAGGAAGTAGACGTTTCATGCAAGGGTCCATGAAGCGGATGCGTTCTGCCACGCGGCGTGTCATGTCTACACTGGGTCGTTGTAACCTTTTTTTTTTTTTTTTTTTTTTTTTTAATTCTTCCAAGGTATCGTCACGGCTATCAACCTGTAGAGTAGACTCAGTGTGGATAGTTCAAATAAAACCATAGGATAAGTAATTCATGCATTCCCTAGTTCTTTTTATTGGTAGCTCTTTTTACAGCTTCTTTGCTGGATATCTTCCTGGCGTATAGGGTCATCGCGGTCGCAACACCTAAAAGGGCGTCAAGACTCCCGACCACTCGCTGTATGTGATGTTGATGGCTTGGCAGAAGGCAGTTTGTGCATACTGGACAAGAAGAGGAAAGAAAAAAAAAATCGTTGTATTTCCCTGCCGTGGCAGAAGAACCCAAGGAAGAGGATGTTATTGAGGCCCCCGCAACGGCCATATATCGTGGTGCGCTGCAGTCTACATACAGACTTGAGATAAAATGTCTTGGCTGAATGATTTTCTACTCACGTCAAGTGAATTTCTTCATTTTTCATCAAATCACGTATCCGAGTTCCAAGTTTCCCCGGGGGCCGGAAAACCGTCCACTCGTTGCTCTTTTACAGTGAGATTTCCATCTCGTACGGACTTGGATCCGCGATAACCCCATTCCTATTTTCTGGAATCTGCCTAAACTATCGCTTTAGACCAGTGATCAGGCGGTTATAAATCTTGTTGTATATAAATAGCTGATTCTTTTGTCCATCCCCCGTCGTCTTTCCCTTTCCTCCACGTCCACGCCGGGAGGCTTGCTTCATCGACACAACCCCCTTGAAACACTCCAACCGGTCTTGTCATTCGGCGACTCAAACTCTCCAACCGAGATACTCGTTTTGGAGGTTCACAATTGCCTTGACTTTAACTGCAGAGTCACGTTTTCCAACCCCCGCACCCACGACACGTCCTGCTCTCCGACGTCTTACCTGTCTCCCGCCAAACATCCGTAAACATGACACTCCCCCCAAGATCCACGCCTCCACGACAACGAAGACAAAATACATCCATCTCGCGTGTCCTAATGTGTCGACCCTTGATACCGTACAAGCGGCACCGCGTTCCGCTACTCGGAAAGCCGTCTACATCGACAGGAGCATGCCTGGCGCGAGCGCACCCCGTTCTGGATCCTCCCTGCGAGGGGCTGGCACCGTTGCGGGGAGTACACATCAAGAAGGACGGGGTCCCGCGGCAAGGTACGTACATACGTACATTGAGGTCTCGGGGCCTCTCGCTGTGATGAAGGAAACGCAAACGAGGAGAATTGAATGGATGCTGGTTTCACCGTAGCTGGGGTGTTCTCATGAGCTGCCGACTGGTGAAGTCTTGTCGGCTGCTTTATATACTAGTCTCTAGTAATAAATCATCTTTTTTTTTTGTTTTCCATCTTTCTCCTTTTTCCATTGTTTCTTTTCTTCTTCTCCTTTTTTTTTTCACCTTTTTTTCCCTCTTTCTCTATATTATTTTCTGTCCTTCTCTCTTGTTCTATTGCCCCCCTTCACTCTATACGTTCGTTAAGATCTATGCAGCATAAGGACCTTATAAAAGAAAGCAAGAGAGGCAGGCATGGCATAAGACCCCTAGGCAGAATGAAACCAATTCCACATTTGTAGACCCTACATAGTATCGGAACGGCCAATGCAGTGAGTTGACCCAACTATTTACCCTCATCCTTGGTGTCATTTCTCTCTTCAAACGATATTCACCTGGTTTTTGATATTGTCCCTTCTTTGTACGCTGTTTTTTTTTTCTTCTTTTCACTACCTTCTTTGGAAGCTCCTTTTTTAAAAATTTCTCTCC
The DNA here is from genome assembly GCA_000223055.1 of Claviceps fusiformis PRL 1980. Taxonomy (NCBI): domain Eukaryota; kingdom Fungi; phylum Ascomycota; class Sordariomycetes; order Hypocreales; family Clavicipitaceae; genus Claviceps; species Claviceps fusiformis. The sequence continues at coordinate 28,175 of AFRA01000269.1, forward strand.
CGTTTTTGTCAGCTTCTTTACCAGTATCTCTCGTTGGGGGCCACCTGTGAGCCCCTTCTACCCCCTCCCTCTTCCTTTTGTAGATGCCAAAGCCGTATAACACTACACTGCTCCTGCAACAGTACATTCGATGCATTGAATTCGCATGAACCCAGTCGCTGAAGAATATCTTTCGCTGCGCGACTAATGATGTTCATAGTGAGCCCAGGATGGCCCTATTTTGGATACAAAGTGTTGGGTCCCGCACGTACGCACACCAGGTCACGTGGTGCGGCTACCCACTTCTAAGGTCGCCTGCTAGTATGCCTTAGCTAGCTTTCTCTTTTCTTTATTATTATACTTCTTTAAATAAAACTTATTTATAGCTATAATAGCTTCTATCTTTATTATTACTTTTTTCTCTTTATATTATATTCTTTATATAAGCTATAATATAATAGTAATTACTACTTTTTATTAATATAATTTTTTTTATTTAAATTATTAATTATATTATATTATTAAAAAACTTAATTAACATTTTTATTTTTATAAAGTTTTTATTTTAAATTTTAAAAGAAATATTTAATTAAGCTTTTTACTTTTATTATTATTATTATTAATATTTTATTAATTACTTTATTTAATAATTGTTATGGACTAGCCTAGATGGCGACTGCAATCTAGTGTCGATGAAGTTATTATTATCTATAAGGGGGAAGGAAAGGCTGCTATCCCCCTTTACTATATGTCTAGTTTATATATAATATATACTTATAGGGTGTACCCTTTAGGTAAGGTAAGTTACCTCTTATGCTCCTTATATACTCCTTATATACTTCTCTTTTATTTTACTAAAGATTTAAGCCTTTAGCTTAAATCTATTATATAGCTCTCTACTTTACTATTCCTTAGCTATTAAATAGTTAATAAATAGTTAGGTTATAATAATACTATTAAAATATAAATAATATACTTTATTAAATAAAACTATATATTTTAGCTAGCCTTAATTTAATACTTAGTATTAATAAAATAAAACTTAAAATAAAAATTTAAATAAAAAAATCTTAAATTAGCTAGTTAATTATATTTAAAATATTAATTATAAATCTCTTCGTTAGCTCTCTTAAGCTTATAAATGTAGTTTTATTATTATTTTTATTACTAATATTCTATATATATTAAGCCTTTTATTTCAATATTAATTAATACTTATTTATTCTTTATTATTATTTAATATCTTTTTGTATACCTTTTATAATATTAATAAATAATTTATTATTATTATTTATTAAATCTAAATAATAAGCTTCTTTATTCTTACTACTTTACTTATTTTAAAAACTAAGGTTATAAAATTATATTTACTACTACTAATACTCCCTCTCCTTCTCCCTTACCTTTAAATAGCTATTATATTTTAAGCTATTATAAAATAAAAGGTAACTTAAAGAATAAATTATACACCCTTATAAATCTTTCCTAGCTAAATATTTAATACTTATTTTATATTCTTTATATAATAAATAATAGCTTATTTTTATATATATTAAGCTTTAAGGATTTTATAAAAAGTATTAAAAAAGAAAATTAATTTATATAAAAAACATTATTATATTTACTTAAAGTCCTACTTTTTATTACTTTATTTATAAAATAATAATAGCTATTTACTAGAATAAAACTATAAAGGTATTTTATATTCTTATTTATAATACCTTTAATAATAAAGGGAAAAAAATTATTTTAAATAAGCTATTTAAAGCTTTATATAACTATTTTACTACTACTCTATATACTATAAAGAAGTATATTATATTTACTATTATTACTAGCTTTTTATTTATACTATTCTTTTATTTACTAGCTTAACTTTAGTTTATTATTAATAAAATACCTTTATATTTATTATTTATTTTTATTATGAATTCTGCTACTATTTATTTATTAAAAACTAATATTAATTATATTAATACCTAATTATTTAAGGTATAATATTAGTTTAAATAATTAATACTTATATATTAACATTCATTTACTTAGCTTTAATTATATTAGCCCTTTTTACTAACTTATTTATTATTATATTTAAAGAAGTAAATATTTATACCTATACTACCCTTTTTTATTTTATTAAATATAATATCCCTTTTTATTATTATTGTACCTTTTTTTTACTATTAATATACTTATTTTTACTAATATTATAATACTATTTATTATTTACTAGCTTTTAATATTTATAATATTTATATTTAAGCTACCTTTAAATCTCCTTAGTTTTGTATTATAAAAACTTAACTTATTTTTTATTAGCTTAAAATTACCTTTTTTACTCTTTTTTAGCTTACTGTGATGGATTCGAGCTGGAGGCTTGGATCCTTAGCGGAACAGGAAAGGAGCATATAAGGAGCATGTAAGGTAACCCACCTCACCTAGAGGGCAAACCTTATAAGCATATATTATATATAAGCTAGATATATAGTAGAGGGGGATAGTAACCTTTCCTTCCCTCTTATAAATAATAATAACTTTATTAATATTAAATTATAGTTACTATCTAAGCTAGTTTATAATAATTATTATTTATTATAACGCTACTTATAATATTTATCTTTATAAGGATAGTATAATAAATCCTTAGTATTATAAATAAATAGCTTAATTAAGTAATATATAAGACTTATACTACCTTTATAAAACTATTACTTTATTAGTAGCTTAGCTTAAGAAACTATATTACTATATAGCTATAATAAACTAGGCATTCTATATAGATACCCTAATATAGGCTAACTAGGTATAACTTAAGTATAAGCTACTCCTAATAGAAAACCTTTATAATAGAAATAGGGCTTTATTTTAGGCTTAGTAAAGCTTTATAGTATATAAGCTAAAGGCTAATTTAAACTTTATTAGTACTAACTATAATAAATAGTTCCTTATTTATTAGAACCTATTGCTTAAAATTTAGGTATAAATAGCTTTATTTTTTAAGCTAAGTAGTAACTACTAATATACACTAAGCTATTTCTTTAAATACCTTAATACTATATTTATAAACCTTTATTAAAAAGAATATATAGTTATAGAGTTAAACTAACTAAAATAATACCTAAATAAATAGTTTATAGATTTCTTTATTTATTTTAAATAGAAGTTATACCTTATAAAGAGAAGCACTTAAGTAAATATAGCAAAACTTACCTAGCTTTAAGTTAAACTTAATAAGTAAATAAGGGATTGCTATATAAGCTATAATATCCCCTACTCTAACTACTATATAATAGTTATATAATACTATAGTATTACTTTAAATATTAACTTATACTAAATTAAAAAGTATATTAAGGCTTATTATTATACTTAAACTAAATATAACTAAAATAGTAATATAGCTATAATAAATATTAATTCTACTAGGTTTTTAAGCTTTAAGTAGGGTTATAGATTCTTTAATAAAAGTAGGTTAAGTATAAAGCCTATAGATACTAAGGGTGTAATTTAGGTAACTTAGGTTTTATAGAATATTATTAAGCGCTATAAAGCTACCTATTAGTATTTATATTATAGTAGTAATAGTTACCTTATTTAAGACTATATATAGCTTTCTACCTATTACCTAATAGAGGGTCTTAATATTAAAGCTTTAAATACCTTTAATAAAAAGGCCTTAAGTAATAATAATAACTTTAGTTTAAAAAAAAATAGCTTTATTATATAAGTTTTAATAGTAGAATATATATTAGTAGTATTAGTTTATACTATATTTATAATAATATTAGCTTAAATATTTATAAGAAGATAAAATATTATATAAAGAAGGCACTATTTTTCCTTTTTTTTCTATATAATAGTTTTAAGTTTATTAATACCTAAGTAAATAGTAGTTATAATAGCTATACTACTATAAGTAAATAAATAATTTAAAGGCTAGGCCTTTAATGCCTTACCTTAGCCTAACTATATACACTAACTACTGCTATAATAGTTATATAGTATAGTTATATTAATACCTCTTAGCGCTTAAGAATTACTTACCTTATTTAGTTTAGTGCTAACCTAAATAGCTAGTTATTCCCTATAGTAGTCTATATAATCCTAGGCCTTTTATAAGACTATATCCTAAAGGCGCTATAAATAGCCTAGAATAATATTATATTATATACTACTTAATGCCTTTTTATTATTTATATATAGGGTAGCCTAGAGATTTATATCTTAAATACCTAAGGGATAGCCTTATTTATAACTACTATTATAGGCTTAGTTTATATAGAATTAGCTTACTAGGCTTTATAGTTAGGTAAAGTAAGTAGCGTTATATTTATAAGCTTATAGGAAATTAATATTATTCTTATATCTATAGTAGACCTAGTAGTTTTAAAAGAGAATAAGAACCTTTTTTTTTTACTAAATAAATTAGCTAACTTTAAGGATTTATTTTATTATAAAAATACTAATACTCTTCCTCCTTACTAAGGGTAGGCTAACTACTATATTTAACTATAATAGAACCCTAATAGTAGCTTACTAAATCTACCTTAGGCGCTGCTTTATAATATACCTTAGGACTAGCTACTAGAAATATAAAAATAAATTATAAACCTTATAAATAAGGGCTAAATTAAAGCTTTTTTCTTTTTAATAGCTATACTAATACTTTTAGTTAAAAAAGCAGGTAAAGGGTAATATTTTTATATAAATTATAAAGTATTAAATAAAATTATAGATTAAGATTAATATTTATTACTACTTATTAAGAAAACTTTATAATCCTTAGTAGGCACTTAGTAGTTTACTAAATTAGATATCTATACTGCTTTCTATTGCCTATATATTATATAAAGGAATAAGGCTCTTATAGCCTTCTATATATATTTTAGCTTTTTTAAATAGCTTATCTACCTCTTTAGCCTAGCTAGAGCACCTATAACGTTCTAATGTTATATTAATAGCGCCTTAGGGGATACATTAGAGGTTTATATAATAGCTTGTCTTAATAATATCCTTATTTACACTAGCAGTATATATAAGGAGTATATATAATATACTAAGGAGATCCTTTCCTACTTTTAATAGGCTAGCCTATATTTTAACCTTAGTAAGTATACCTTTAGTATAACTAAGGTTAAATACCTAGGGTTTATAGTATAAGCTAGCTATATAGTATAACTAAACCTAGCTAAGGTAGCTGCTATCTATAAATAAAAGGCATTAATATAGCTATAGGGTATATATAGCTTTTTAGGCTTTATAAACTTCTACTAGGAATTTATAGCTAACTTTTTAAACCTTATTAAACCCTTACTTAACCTTACTAAAAAGAGTGCTTTATTTATTTAGTTTTTAGCTTACTAAATAGCCTTTTAGCGCCTTAAGGATGCGTTTTCCTTAGCTTTAATCCTAGCTTAATAGAACCCTACTTTAAATATAGTAGTAAAGGCTAATACATTAAAGAAGGCTATTAGGGGTTGCCTTTTATAGTATAATATAGTAGGTATACTATAACCTATTGCCTACTACTTTACTTAGCTTATAGCCCCTTAATAGAATTATATAATTTATAATAAAGAGCTATTTAGTATTATTTTATACCTTAAGGTATAGTTTACTAAGCTTTATAGTATCTTTAGGCTATTTATAATCCTTACTAACTATAAAAACTTAAAATACTTTACTAGCCTTTAGGAAATATTAAAATATTAGGTATACTAGGTAAAGACTCTCTCTCTCTTTAATTTTTACCTTTACTACTAATTAGGCTCTTAAGTAGCCTACTTTAATATACTATCTTACTATAAGTAGGATAAATTAAGGGCCTTTATATTAGCTTAGCTATTGCTATGCTTAATATTAATTATATACTTATTATAGCTATTCTATACCCCTTTTACCCTAGTACTAAAGTAGGACTAGCCCCTAACTAGTAATATAGTAGTTAATCTATAAAGCTATAACTTCTTTATAAATAACTATCTTTAAAGCCTTTAAAATTAAGGTATATAAGCTAATCCTATATATTACCTAAAGATTATAGTAATATAATTAAGGGCCTAGAGATTTTCTATTAAGGTAGCTATATACTAATAGGTTAGGGACTATATAATTAATGCTTATAAGGCTTTACTATTCTATAGCTACCTTTAGGCACTATAGTATAAGCCCCTAACCACTATACTAATCTAATAAACCTATAACTTACCTTTATTAAGCTACTTAGGAAAGAATATAACTTTTTAGGCTTTTTATTATAATTATTACTAGAAGGGTATATTAATAGATATTGCATAGTATATATAGAATTACTACTATTATAAAGCTTATAAAAGCTAGTGCCTATACTAGGGCCTTTTATAGCCTATTCTAGCGCTAAATAGGTATTAGTTATAGATATTAGTGGATTTTATAACTAACCTTCTAGCTAACTCTTTAGATACCTTTTAGTTTCTAATAGTTATTATAAACTACCTCTTTAAGTATATTTAGTTAAAGGCTATAATAAATATAAGCATTAAAGTATATACTTAATACTTTTTAAATTATTAGTAGTGTTTCTATAAGTTCCCTTTAAGTATTATATCTAACTATAGCTTAGACTAAGTAAGTAGCTTTTAATTATTATTATACTTCCTTATAAGGACCTAGTAGCTTCTCTTTATATCCTACTATCTATAGACTAATAGAAGTATAGAATATATAAATTAAAAGGTTTAGGCAGTCTTATATATTATAGTCTTTTTTACCTAAATAAACTAGCCTATACACTTAGTAGTATACTAGCTTATACTTAATAACTATAACTTATTAGTTACTAGCCTTAGTATATATATAGCCCTTTATAAATTTAATATTAATTTAATATAGTATACACTAGCTTTTATATAAAGCTAAATATCCCTTAAAGGGTAAGTAGTTTAGTTTCTTAAGTATATTAAGTAAGGGATAGCGCTTACTTAGGCTATTATTAATTTTACTTAATAATATTAATAAAAGTCTTTTAATTAGTTACACTACCCTATAAAATAGTATTAGGCTAGTAATAAGGTTTAGCTTAGCCTTTATAATATTTAAACCCTTTACTTAAGTAAGAAGTTAAACTAAATTATAGCTAAATATACTATACTTAAAGCTTTTATACCCTTTACTATTAAACTAAATATCCCTAGTAGTATTTACCCTATCTTTTATATTAATTAAATTAAATATATAGTAAATAATCTACTCCCTTTCTAGGTCTTACTTAACTTCTAACTAAGCCCTATTTAGCTTTAAAATAATAATATAAATATACCTTATAAGTACTAAGTTAAGTCTATCCTAGCTATAAAGAATACTAAAGATTAAGGTAGCTACTATAATATATTAATTAAATAGGTTAGCTATATATAATTAATATAAAAGCTATTTAAAAACCTAAAGAATACTAAAGCACTAATAAATTTTAAAGTATAATAAAGAGATATATATTTTAATAATAAACTAAAGAGGGTATACTATAACTTTTAATTAATACTATATAGTATATTATTTAATATAAACTTTAATACTACTAAGCCCTATATAAGCTTTAATCTAGTTATAATATTTCTATACCTTACTATTACTTAAGTAAAGTTACTAACTAAACCCTTCTTTTTTTTTTCTTTTTTTTATAATACTTAGCTAATATAGCTATAAAGAGTAAGTTAAAAAAGAGTAAAGGGGGTAACTTTTAGCTAATAAGAGATAAGTTAGGCCTATATAGTATAGAACTAAGGATACTTAAAGGTAGCTAAGGTATAAATATTATAAATATTAAAAGCTAGTAAATAATAAATAATATTATAGTATTAGTAAAAAGAAGTATATTAGTAGTAAAAAAAGGTATAATAATAGTAAAAGGGGGCATTATACTTAATAAAATAAAAGAGGGTAGTATAGGTATATATACTTACTTCTTTAAATATAGTAATAAGTAAGTTAGTAAGAAAAGACTAATATAACTAAA
>AFRA01000270.1:0-36096 GCA_000223055.1 Claviceps fusiformis PRL 1980
TAGCCCTACTTTCCCCACCCTCTTAACCAATACTGCACCTCCCCTAAGGGATCCACTTTCTCCTTATTACTAGTGGGTCCTTGTAAGCTTAGGTTCCAGCAGGACTCGAACCTATAACCTTAAACCTAATTAATTGTTATGAACTAACCCGATTAGGTTATCGCGGATGTTAGCGCAGTTATACCGGTCGCCCGGATCCCTTTACTAGCTGCACTAGCCATAAGCTAGGCAAAAGGATACGCATTAATCAGGTTGGCAAGATCTGATCAATTGACATCTATATTGGTCGGTCGTCGCTAGGGTGGGTGCCAGCTGGTGCGGTCCGTCAGCACGCAGCCTAAGGTTAGGTCAAAGACCAAACCATAACACTTTATATCTTTACTAGTTGCCTTATAAATCTAACCTAAAAGCTAGACCTACTTTATAGCTATTAGTATAACTATATAGCTATTAGAATAAGTAAAAAAGGTTAAAAAGTAAGGATTTATAGGGACCTTGCAGCTACGAGCCCATATACGTAACTTTTGGTCGGAATTCCGTGGTTATGCCGCCCGCGCGCGCGCACGCTTGCCAGCTTGCACTGGCTTGCAAAGCCCCCCCTTATAAGGTGCTTCTATCAGCGCTATAATTATAGCACTAATAGTGAGGAATCCCCTGTAAATAACCCTGTTATTTTCAACAATATATATATATATATAGACACAAGTATTGGGTATTTGAGGAGAGTGCAGCTGATAAGAAGGACCCATGTAATCGCTTTCATCCGTATATCCCTGCGCTGGAATTCCCATCCCTCCCTCCTTTTTCTTTTATCCTCTTCTACCGGCAACATATTGTACAAGGCATGCTCATCTAAGCGTCTCCGCTGATTCCGAGAGGGTCACTCTTTTAGTGCCGAGTACCTACTTAGGCACCATTTTTGTACTGGCCGCGAGAAACATGTGCAGAAGTTTGTGTGGCGGTTCATGCCATCATGGTTTGCAAGGTGAATGGAAGTCGCTGAAGCCTACTCCAATGAGTTGAAGAAAATGGGGCCGGTACAAAGGCGTAGCCTTTTCGGCACCAACGGGATAGAAGAGAGAAGCCTGTGCATACATACAATGAATGTGCATGCATGTAGCCACTCTCTTGTGCCGAATGGAAGTCCCACACGACCTGGACCTGAGTTTCATGAAAGTTGATAAACGAACGAAGGGTCTGGTGCAGGCACTCGCCCAGGGCCGTCCATCCTCACACAAGTTAGTTACAAGTACATTACGGGATGTACATATTACGTGCATGCATCATGTACATTGTACACCTGTCAGGGCATCCCGTGCTTCAAGCCCACAATTCACCACCCCGGCCATCCAATCCAGAGTCCCGCCCGCCCGCCCGCCCGTCCGTCATCAGCCAAATCGAATCCATCCATGTCGATGCAACCAAGCATCAAGCATCAAGCACATCAAGCACCAACCAAATAGCATACGGCATCTAGCATCCAGCACACGTGTCGTCTATCCCCGACTGCCTCCTCCTCGCTTCATGCCACTTTCTCGTCGGCAAATAGACATACCGGCGATTTAACAGTGGCCGGCTCACCGGCTGGCAGCCTCTCCGGTCACGGTGACGTCGGACCTCCACGACGACAATTTACATCTGGTTTTGCGACAAAACGGGCGTGTCGACTGCATCGAGTGCATGTTGTTGTGTCCTCGACCAACAAGCCAAACTGCATCAGCCAAGTCCTGCCTGCCATTGGCAGCCCGCTGAGAAAATACCGCCGCCATGTTGTACGTGTAGTGTCAATCCTACGCTCCCAACTTCCCAAGCATGACACGCGTTTCAATCAACCCTTTTTTTGCGCAACTATCCTTCCCGCCATCCGTCCTGCAACGTCCATCCCATCATTGATGCCCCAGTCTGACTTGACGTCTGCATAGTGTTCTGCCTCCTCCACCTCGTTATCCAATTGGGGGTTCATACGGTGCCTCCGGGATTACAGGAATCGTACCAATGATTGAGACCAATAACACCCTGTCGACGCCTACCGGGTCAGAGTGGCAGTTCCTTGTCGGAGAAGGTTTGTGAGAACCGACCCCGGCATGATGCTGCTACTGCTGCTACTGCTGCTGTCAAGTCCACCCACGCGAAATAACTACTGACTGCAATCGATCGCAAAAGGTACCTACATCCTCAAAGAAGATTTGCAACTGGCGACACCTCCACCTCACCCGTCAGAAGCTCCCATTGTGAATCCCAACCCTTTAGCCACCAGCCCACAACCGGCCTCTGTAGGCACCAAGATGACTCTCGTCCGTATCCAGTCTCGGCCGCCACCATTCATCTACCGAGAACCCGCTGCCGTAGTACCGGCCTTGGGTGTAGCCAGCTCTGGCGGGGACCAGTCTGGCGATGCAAGATACTCTACCGAAGGTGGCATGAGCAGTGAAGATGGACGGGCTACCTCGACCAGTGATGCGCCAAACTCCACTACTGCGGGATCGAACCCGGCCTTTGGGGAAGGAAATTCCTTGCTTGTGCCATCACACACAAAGGATGTAAACAAACGCAAGAAGCCCAAAAACAACGTCACCAAGAGCAACTCGTCCTTTATCTCCCGGGTCATCGTCAATGAGAGTCTGTCAAGGAGAATGACAGACCGGCCAGGCGACGGCATCTTCGCCTTTGCCAACATTAATCGTGCATTTCAGTGGCTGGATTTGTCCTCACCAAACAAGGCAAGTTACTTTACTGGACTTTGCTGAGTTCGGTGCCGCCTCTTGATAAATCGTCTGACACGCGAAACGTAGCAAGATTATTTTACCAAGATCCTGTTTACCAAGGCGCATTGCCTGTGCCATGATGTAAATATGGTCACCAAGGGCGCATCCCACATCGATGTTGCTATGGGCTTTTCGACGGGCGAGATTATCTGGTGGGAGCCGATTTCGCAGAGGTATACACGCATGAACAAGAATGTGCGTAAAATATAGAAAGAAAAGAAAGAAAAAAGAAAACCCGGTTCTTTTTTTTTAAAAAAAAAAGAGGAGAAAAAGATTCTTGTGCAGGGACGCGTAGAAGGAAACAAAGCTGACCATGTCCTACAGGGAGTCATCAACAACACACCCGTATCTCACATTGAGTGGATTCCGGGATCGGAAAATCTATTTCTGGCCGCACACATGGATGGCTCCTTAGTGGTTTATGACAAAGAAAAGGATGACGGACAATTTACCCCTGAAGAAGACGAGACAAGTTTAAACGGAAGTGAGTCAGATAGTAGCCAGAACGGTGTAAAAGCTGGCACCAAGATGCACATCAATAAGTCGGTGCATTCGCAGAATCAAAAGACAAATCCAGTCGCGGCGTGGAAACTGTCGAACCAGCGAATCAATGCTTTTGCCTTCTCTCCCGATAACCGTCATCTGGCTGTGGTATCCGAGGATGGAACTCTGAGATTGATCGACTATCTCAAAGAAGAGTAAGTTTTTTTTTGTCGTGTTTTCCTTCTTCTTTTTTTTTTTCGTTCCTCATCACTGGACAAAGGTGGTCGGCCCTATAATCATGTTTGGCTATGTACTCATGAAGTTGATTCGATAGACTTTTGGACTTGTTTTTTTCTTATTACGGAGGATTGACCTGCGTGTGCTGGACGCCAGATGGCAAATACGTCTTGACTGGTGGACAAGACGACTTAATCTCCATATGGTCTGCTGCTGACTCTGCACTCGTGGCGCGATGTCAGGGACACCAGTCATGGGTTTCGTCCCTGGCATTCGACCTCTGGAGGTGCGACGAGCGCACCTATCGGTTTGGAAGTGTCGGCGAGGATGGCCGTTTGTGTCTTTGGGACTTTAACGTGGGAATGCTTCACAGACCCAAGGTACATTGCAGCCCGTAACCACCACACGGGTGTATATATTCACGCATGGCCGCCCCACCTACTTTTTTTTTTTTTTTTTTTTTTTTTTTTTTGTTATCTCTGATTCAAAAGATGAATGGTGCGACTAATGATGGGAATAGAACTCAACGAGACAGCGAGGATCTATATCGGACGCATCCGGAGCGATTATCCCGAGCGAAACATTCAGTCCTCTGGGCAATGGCATGAGATCCAATTCTGGCTTTGAAGACGACGATGACGGTGATGACGTCTTTCATCCCGTGGAGCCAAGGTCTAGAATTCCGATTCTGCCCCCCGTTCTGGTCAGTTTTCTGATGAACAAGAAAAAGAAAACCATCCATTTTTCAAGTGCGGCGAGCCATGTGTATTCTGACATGAATTCTCATGGGTGAATAGACTACAGTGATTGATCCCCATCCAGCATGTTGGTTGGATTTTACGGAAGAAGCTATCATCACGAGTTGCAAAGATGGTGCGTCTATTCTCTCCCTCGCCTCAAGGATATATTCCCGAATCTCCCTTTTCCCGCTCTCCGGGCAGGAAAAGGCATCAGGAGAAGAAAACTCGAAACACAGAAGAGCTATAAGCACCCAACTGATCATATGCGCTAGGCCACGTTAGAACCTGGATTCGACCAGGCAAATCTACCTGAGGAGTGGATTGAGTGAAGAGGAACAGAGGGATACGGTCAAAACCGTTCCTTTTTCTTTTCTTTCTCTTTCTCTTTCCTTTTCCTTTCCCTCTCCTCTCCTCTCCTTTCCTTTTCTTTCTTTTGGATATTCTTGCATCTATGTACTACTCCCGAGCGACTGTTCATGCAGCTGAGCATGTATAAATAGCAGATGATTGTCCCATACCACGTTAGCCGTGCGTCCTTGTATCTACCAACACGAAGCGTGTTGCGCGCGTTGCCAGTACGTAAAGTTGCTTGATTCGAGACAAAGGGAAGCTTGAGTGAGTCACACGGCTTCATGACAGATGCCTTGCCTGAATGTGAAACGGACGACGAGGTTGCATGTGTACTCGAGTAACTTCACGCCATGTCATTCCCCCTGTCCCCTGTCAGCCATTATGTTTTTCGTTCCTTCTTCTTTCTGTCCCCCTTCGCCCCCTCCTTTCCCCGGCCCAGGGACAAATGGAATCCTTCCTGCTCTTTCACGGACCAATTGCACATGACTAATAGAAGAGATGTCGGATGAGTTCTTTTTTCCTTTTTTTTTTACTGATTTTTTATACTATCCCCTCTTGTTACCGTTGCCGAGATTCGTCCGAGAAATGTCTCGGTCGTCGAGTCTTCCCCGACAAAAAGCATCAGCCCTTGGGCAAAACACACGAATAGTGTCTCAAGTACGGCGAATGGTGTACGCACGTGCACATGCATACAGACGCACATGTCGAGTTTGCTGTGTGGAAATGACACCCTGATGGAGAAGAAAAGAAAAACAGAGCAGAAACACGTCACGTCACGAGTGTGCGAGAGAAAGGGCCAGGGCAAGCTACTCTCATGGGGCTTCACTTTAGAATACGACTGTTCTCAGTTCGGAGCAACTGCTTTGGACTGGTTCCCTCGCTCTCCTCGCCGTGGTCCATGGATGGATGCACGGTGCTCCGAGTCACGCTAGCTCGAGGTTTGGGCGTCGACCCTACTCAGAGAGACTTGGTAGGGAGTAAGGATCCAGATGTCTGTTTACCTTTCTTGGTGGTTGGGAGCGCGACGCGGGTTTCGGGCCCGAGTACATTTAGTGCAGACAGTGCAGACAGTGCAGACAGTGCATACCAACATCCAGACTTCTTTCGCGGTGGCAAGAAGCCATCGTGGTGAAATGCAGGGCACCGTGCAGCAATCGGGACGATCAGCAAAAAAGATGTGGCTCATTGTCGCAATTGATTCGTGGCAGTGTTGGTTGTACATATTACCCGCTCTCACTGTATGTACTTAGGTATGTACATACGTACGTATCCAAGATGATCCTACTTATAATACATCAATGTACGTAGCAGACAGCGCCTCTGTGCTTATCAAAAACCCGTTTTATTTCTTCTTCCTTTCTTGTTATTTTATTTTTTCCCTATCTTGGGCCTTTTCCCCCCCCTTGTTTGACTTATCGGACTATAGACCCTTTTCCCTCTTCGGCTACCGCTTTAAAAAAAAAACTTGATCCGGGTAGTGGTGGGCATGGGCATGGGCTGGGCATGATAACGTATCGTGATCCATGTTCTATCTTTGTCCTAGCTGAAGCAATGCCGATGGCATGAGAACAACCCACACCATGTGGGACTGGAAGGCATACCCTTGGTACTATAAGCTTCCCGATGCAATGGCAAAGAAAAGAAAGAAAAAAAGGGAGGGAGGGTGAGGGGGCGTGGTGGTTGTCAAACGGTCCCAGTCGCTGACTGCATCTCCGGCATGATTACGGGCGGTCGTTTCAGACTTCGTTGCGCATACACACTGTACATGGATTGTATGTATGTATGTACGTAAAAAATGTAAGTAGATGAGCATAATGAGCATCACTTGTCATCGACTGTATATGTTACGTGGTTGCGAAGGGGGGATCAAACTTGACAACGTTGCATGAGTCCGGCCACGGCCATTACGGCATGCTATAAAAAAAATGCGTTCGTGCACATACCAGCTTGTCTTTGACCGCTTTGTCCAACAAGGCACCGAACAGGCCAGCCCGTTAATGGCGCAATTTTTGCGGAACACTCCCAATGATCCATGTGGCAGCCACCGTCAGATAAAGGAACAAGATAGGCCTGAACTCCGATTATGGTGTTGGGACCAAAAAAAAGGCTTTCTTTACGCTGCAAGGGTTTTTTTATTTTTTATTTTTATTTAGGGGGCGCTTTTTTTTTTTTTGTTCATCTCCCCCCTCGTCGCTGGGTGCAATTTTGCCCCATATGTTTTGGGGCATTTTGCTCCAATGACGTGATATGAAACAATCTACCTACTACTAGGTACCTACCTGGTAGGTAAGTAGGTAGTAGGTACCTGGGTAGATACCGCAGGGTGGGACCCAGTGGCAAGGCTGCAGCAGGAGAAGGACGCAAAGAAGCAAAGCCTAGTGGCGAGTGCGATGCGCATCGACAAAAGCATGACATAGCATGTATGGTGTTGGCCGTCACATGAATCGTCGCCCGCAATCTGGAGGTTTCCCGGGGCTACCCAGATCAGACATGTTGCGTGGTCAGTCGGCCAGTACAGGTACCCAAGTACACTACTTAGGTACCCAAAGTTCTAAAGTTGCTGAAGAGACAAACGCCAAGCCGGCGAAGAGCCAGCGCGGTAGAAGTCCTGCATCCTGCGACATGCAGAGCGCGGCGTGGATCGATCGCGACGAACGTGGGTTGATCGGAACAATTACTGCCTTCTTTAGGCAAGTGCCGCCAACCGCCAGCCTGCTTGCTTTGAACCACAAGAAAAGCTACCGGTAGTGGCGCCTAGTACTTACCTACCTACTTAGTACCTACCTAGTAGGTGCCTAGTAGGTAGTGTACCGAATTCCAGGGTACTTGAATACACGAGACTTGAGTTCGCCGGCATGCACATCACACGCCTCAACTCATGAGGCCCCTGAGGCTCCAATGAGCACACGAGGGCACATGAGGCGTTGCTGGTTGCCGTCATGTCATGTCTGACCACGTCTGGGCTAGCCGGCTGGATATTCGGACAGGTGATGTCCAGTTGATTTGGAGTCGTCCCGATTCCCGAGTTGGGGGTCGTGCTAATTTGAAAATGAAAATAATTGAAAGAAAAAATAAAAATAAAAAGAGAGAGAAAGAAGGGGAGAAGGGGAGAAGGGGAGAAGGAGAAGGGGAGAAGGAGAAGGGGAGAAGGAGAAGGGGAGAAGGAGAAGGGGAGAAAGGAGGGATGGATTTTAAAGAAAGAAAAAAGCCTATGCCTGCAGGTGGCAATGCCTCCTGTCCTGGACCGGCAGTTGGAAATATACCGATGTCGCCAAGTAGACATTTATCTCTCTTATAATTTCTTTCATCCTTCTTTCCTTATTATTCCCTTCCCCAGCCCGGGGTACATGGAGGGATTGTATATTTAGCCTTAGATGAATGATGAGTGCGCGCCTCTCGGTAGTCGTGTGCATGGCAAATGCTCAGATGGCTCACAATGCATCTTATCAACCAGAGGTAGTTGACCCAGCAATGTCTGGTGGTGGGCAAACTGGTGGTCATGGCCATGGCCTTCTCACGCATGTGCTTGTGTCAAGAACAACCGTGCACAATCCAAGACTAAACACCCAGTGCTGTTTTCGGCGTAGCCGAAACGATGCACAAACAGCAGCCAGCAACACAAACACGTGAGTACAAGGCAGTGGCCAGACGGTTAGACGTTTAGACGGTAAGACAGGGCAGACAGTCAGTCAGCCAGTCAGACAACCACGCAGCCAGACAGCTGCGGCCAAGACGCACCACCAAAAAATCCATACACGTCCGCACCAGGACAACCCCACCTGCGATGTCCTCCTTCATCGTACTTACATACAGGTACCACGCACGGCGCATTTCGCAGAAACTGAACTTTGGGCTTCACGTTGCCCCTTATCGCCGTTGCGGGCCGCGCGAATCAGAGATGGAGCGCTGTGCCGCTGGGTACTAAGTTCCTAGTTGCCAAACGGGTGGGGCCCCCCCTCTTCTGCAGGGCTGGCAGTGGGCACACAGCAGCTGGCACGCAGCCGTCTGGCACACGCAAACCGCAAACCAGCGCGGCCAAAGCCAAAGGGACATACTTAGGTACCTAGTAAGTAAAGTTAGCTCAGCACCCGTGTGCCGGTGTCCAGCGTATCAGCGTGTACCGGCATGTCAAGTTTGACGTTTCGGCCACCCACGTCTGGCGACGACACTGGAGCCATGCATGCAACCGCTGATTTCTCCAACCAAGCATTCACGGTGGGGACGGAGCGGAGCGTTTGGAGCGTTCTATTGGGGCGATGGAAAGGCGAGAGGCAGAAAGCCTCCCTGGCGCCATCTTGCAGGGTTTGTGAGTCGGACGTCTCTCGGCCCGCACCTACCAAGGTCCAAGGTACCAGACATGACGCAATCGACGCAACATACACACACACACAAAAGGCGCTGGCAGGCTGGCAGGGGGGAGCGATACAACACAAGGCAAGACGTCGCCGGTCGACTCAAAAAGACGGAGACGGCATGCATGGACATGTTCAGTTTTTCCTTTTTTTTTTTGGAGTCAAGTCGTCTGGCGGCCATCACACGCACGCACCACGCGCCATCAGACTGAGCTTGCGCAGCTGCATATAGTTAGCAGGACGAAAAAGAAGAAGGAAAAATAGAGACGAACTAATAGATAAAAGAAGAGAAAATAAAATAAAATAAAATAAAGGAATAAAAGGTACAGAAGGGAGAAAAAAGGAAAAAAAGAAAAGAAAAGAAAAAAAGCAACATCCCAGGATCCAAAACAAGCACAGCCCAATCATTGAATCGACCGAATGGGCCGGCCAGATTGGCATGTGGACACTGGATTGCCGTCAAATCGCCAGTCAAACTTCCTCGAGTAATTGACACGACGGGCCACGGGCTCCACCAAATCTGCTGGCCGGACCATTATTATTTTTTTTTGTCTCTCCTGATCCTGTCTGTCCTACGGTTCCAACCCGTTTCCCTGTAAATACCAAGTGATAATATACCCCCCGGCCTCTGTCGTTCCGGAACCCCTGGCTACAAAATCATTCCTTCGTCCATATCGACTTTCCGCGCGAGACGTTGATTCTCTCCAGCCCGCGTCAAACTGTTTTGCCAACCTTAGACTTTTGCGACTGTCGTCGCCTTCCAACTTCTTCGCTCGCACGGCGACTTCATCTCCTAGACCATGCCATTCAAACCGTTTTCATCGGTGACGGGTCGCAACAGTTATAGCCTCTTTGATATTCGGTACGTTTTTTTCCCTCTTACCCTTTCTCATGCATCTGGTGCCAAGACAAAAGGTGGAAAGAGTCCCACGCCGCGCCACTTTTCGCCGTCCTCTCCTCTGCTTTTTCCCACTACACTGACATCGATGATGGATCTCTTGATCTTCGTCTTATGCTCGAACGGTCGATATGCATTGAGCTGACACCATTTGCTGCGTATCCAGGCTGGAACAAGACTTTATCGTCTTTCGAGGAAATGATCATGAGTCTTCCGGTCAACTGTTGAAAGGGGTTGTCGTTCTCTGCCTTTCGTCTCCCCTGCGCATTGAAGACATTCATCTACGCCTAGTAGGCACATTACGTTTATCGTATGCCACCTTCATATTCCGTAATCGAAAAAAAAATAAGAAAGAAACAAGAAAAAAATTCTAGCTCTCGTGGTGTCGCAGTTCAAAGGCCTAACCTTGGACTTTCTTCAACAGATGGACCGATTACCGATCGACAGCTCCCGCGGTCTCGGGGCAAAAAGTGGACAAGGCGACGACAATACTTGACCACCGATGGAAGCCTTTTGTCGGGGTCCAAAATGGCAAGAGTATGACTTTAGCTGCAGGCAACTACGAATATCCCTTCGAATTTATGCTACCGGGAGACACGGCCGAGAGTGTCGAGGGCATTCCGGAAGCTTCAATAACCTATCGTCTCAAAGCCACGGTCAGCCGCGGCAAGCTTGCCTACGACCTGCATGCGTACAAACATCTTCGAATCATCCGGACTCTCGAACCTGCCGCTTTGGAATTCTTGCATGCTATGAGCGTGGAGAATATCTGGCCCAACAAGGTGGACTATTCCATCATTATACCTCAAAAGGCCGTGGTTTTCGGCGGTACCATCAACATGGAAATGCGATTCACCCCACTTCTCAAGGGTCTCGAACTGGGCGACATCACAGCCAAAATGATTGAGATCCGTGACTGCTGGACTCAAGGCGCTACAGCCCTGAGCTTTCGAGAATACCGCACAGAACGCGAGGTTGCTACCTGGCGTTTCGAGGTGAATCGGGACGAGCATTGGCATGACATGATAGAAGATACGGGCCAGGAGGGTTGGGCATTGGTCAAACCATTGCCTCTTCCCAAACGATTGCGTCAATGCATACAGGACCTGAACCATCATGGCATCAAGGTTCGTCACAGGATTAAGTTGACTGTGGCTCTGAAGAATCCCGACGGTCACATTTCAGAGGTATGTATGCTTCATTCCATGAATGACTTGAGGATAGAGAAAGCAGGCATGGGCGGTGTGGGGTGGTGTCTGTGTTTACGTTAACACTGTCTTGTAGCTTCGCGCGACCTTGCCAGTATCGATCTTCATCTCACCCAACATCCCATTTGACGAACAGGGCAATCTGGTCAACCAATCCCAAAGCGGGGCGGCTCCGACGACGGAAGCTGCGGCGATTGCGCCACCGGGTTACGGCGAACATGTTTTGGATCAGTTATATGAAGACGTGGACATTACAGGATTCCATTCACCGGCCATGCAATCTGGCGTGAGCAGTCCCAGCCCGTTTTATGCTCAATCGAGGAGCGGATCGACGGAGAACTTGGCTTCGCTCTGCCACACACCTCTGATCCCGCCGGCGGCTCTATCGTCTCGACTGGCCAACGTATCACTGGATCCCTCACGCCGAAATCGATCATTTACCTCGATGCCATCACATTCCCCTTCTGGTAGGGTATCGCCCACAGCGGGTCCCTACGGCTCCGGGTCACGGTCCGAACCGCCTTCGACAAGCTTGACAAGAAGTAACAGCTTGGATGACTATTCGGAAAGGGACTTGACGGAGCATGTTGATATCGATTCGGCCGAGTTTGCGGAACTGAACCGCGTGCCCAGCTATGCCACGGCAGTCCGCACGCCGGCGCCGTTCCGGGCTCAACCGACGGCAGGACTGGTTCCAGACTACCAGACTGCTCTTTTCGCACCTCGAACCCCCCCAGCGACCGATGTCAATATTGAGCCTCTAGCCTCTATAAGCGAAGATCGATTTGGCGAGTATACCAGCAATGCACTCATCAGACCATTCAACCTTGCACTGGAGGCAGCAAGTTCGAGAACCTCTTAGGTTTGTCATTTGTTTTTTTAATAGTAGGGATTTGAAAAATACAAGCACCCAACAAAGGAGACCAAACAGGTTTTCCCCTCTTTTTTTTAAGAAAATGAAAAGAAAGAAAAGAAAAGGGATTTTTTTTTAATCCTCGCTTAGGAAGTGTATGGTTGATGTAATTAGCTAGCGGCATTGTTTTCACACGGCGTTGGAGGACAGGGATAGATATTTTTTCATCCCATACACTGTATTCTTTTTTTAAAAAAAAAAAAACTCTTAAGCATACGGTTCACGATCAAGGCGCGGTCTGTTGATAGTTATTTTTATTCTTTTCCTCTTTTTCATGCGGTTCATCTTTCCTCTGTCAGCCAGGAATTTGATTCGAGCTGTTTTTTCTTCATTCTTGTCATGGACGGCCGAATTGAGGGTGTCACAGAAGACGGGCTACTACGATGCTACTAAGATGGCTACTGCCATCATCTGCAAAGAAAAAAACAGGTTTCAAGGACACGAATCAAAACAAAAGAAAGATATTCAAAGAACTTATTTTATTTGCAGTAATGTGAAACTGTTTGATCTCAAGTTTGTTTCACGTGAGCCCGGATCCTCCCCGCCATCTCTGCATAATCTGTCACCTGCGTCGTGGCGTCGTGGCATCGTGGCAACGACAGTACTTTTTGACTCGACCAATGGGATCCGTGGACGACTCAGCCCTGTGTCTGAAATCGCGGATACCTACCTAGGTAGCAAGCAAAACATCAGACTGGATGCGAATACCATGCCGGTTGGTAGGGTAGCTCCAGTTGGAAGAGTGCAAAAAAAAAAAAAAAAAAATAGAGGCTTCAAGCATTTATTATCTTTTTCATTATTTTCGGTTTGTGCCGCACGCCATTTGTTGTTCTTGTCTTGTCTGCCTGCATCGTGGTGGTGGGGGCGGATCTGGGATGATGAACATGACGCATATTGTACTGTACTGTATCGTACTGTCTTCACACATGTGTATGTACCCGCCTGCTTTATCTACTAGGTCCATAGGTACACGTTGCATCGCCAGAGATGAATGCCTGCTTTCATGCATTCATGCCCTGCCGAGCTTGTTCCTGCTTCTACGCTTCCACTGCGCCATCCACCACCGGGGAAGGGGGGGAGCTTCTTAACACATGATTCTTGAAGGAGGGGAAGCTGCCGTTGACGTCATGAATACCTAGATGATGTGCATAGAGGCAGGTGCACCTCGCGCACTTCTTGCCACCATTCTCTGTGCATCTGCGTGTTAAGCGTGCATCGGAGGATGTTGGCGACGGGCCATCAGGACGATATACTCCAAGCGCGGATTTGCTAAGACAGTGGTGGCATGTTGGATAGTAGTCTAGGCTAAGCAAGCTCGTTTGCTCGTCCTACGAAACCCCTCCCTCTTTGAAAACTGTCCCTCCCGAAACCCCCCCTTTTCCCTGCCCTTCTGCCCCTCCACCTCTGCAAAGGGACTCAAATGATGGATGGTGTCATTTCTCGCCGCACCCACTTCCTGAATTACGAGCGCGACCCAGAACTGGGGGAGCTTGGAGAGCTTCTCCTTTAACCCTGTTGAATGCCGAACTGGCCGACTCCACCCGACGAAGCGCAAAGCTCCTGCCGCTTCGAAGAACAGCATCAGTAGTAATACCCATCCATACCTTGCTCCACCCTCGCCGGCTTCGTTTCCTGAAAACACCTCGCATTGCGATACCACCTATTGGGCAGCCATGGCGTCTCCGACCTCCCCAGCCACGACAGCTTTGCCCTCGAGAGCAACTACCGGCATGAGCAGCTCGCATGCTGCCGATGCGGTCCCCGATTTTGATCCCAATACTGTGAGTGCATTAGCATGTTGGGTGCTGACATGCAGCATCCCCCGTGCCAGTGACTGACTGAAACTTGGTGGGACTGACCTGCATATTTTTTTCTTTCTTTTTTTCCTTCTTTTTTTCTAGACTGCCGGATTACTCGCCGAGCGTCTCCAGGCATGGAAGCATGCTTGTGGCTATCTCGAAGAATACATTACTGCCGTGGAAAAGATCCACGGCCGTCAGGCAAAGGAATATGAAAAGGTTTTGAAGGTACGACTTTTAGGGCTTCAACTTGCTGTATAGTGGCAAAGAGCAATTCAGACTGGTCGGAAGGGGAAACTAACAGTTTGAGGGACAGACCATTTCCAACCCCCTTCGGGAGGGCCACCACTTCGACCAGAGCCTTGGAGGCGTCGCCGGGTTCTTCGAGAACATGCGCTCCAACACTCAGTCTCAAATTAACAGTAATATCGAGACTGAGAAGAGCATCAAGGGCTCCGTCTTGCCGATTCTCGAACGCCTCCACAAGGAAATCAAGCACAAATCCAAGGAGCTGCAGAGCGGTGCTCAAAATGGAGCCAAGGAGGTCGAGAAACTGCGCAACATCACGCAGAAGCAGATTGAGCTTCTCGGTCAACAGACTGCATCGTATGAATCTGCTGGTGGGAAGCTCAACGCGGGCGATGACCCCTATGTTGTCCACAGAGGCGTCCTGCATCGTTTGAGCAACCAGGTTCTTGCCGAGAACAACCACCACAACGACCTCATTGCTGTGCAGAACAATTTCCAGGCCTTTGAGGCTCACGTAATCGAAGTCTTTCAGCAGGCATTCGAAGCCTTCGTCCAGCTCGCTGGTGGCCAGGGCCAAAAGACAAGCGCTCTGTATCAAGACATGCTGGGAACCATTCAGTGCGTACCCGCCAACTTTGAATGGCAAAATTTCACGCAGCGGTCCTCGGATCGCTTGGCCAACCCGGATGAACCCGCTCGCTCCGTTGACTCCATCAAGTTCCCTAATATGGACCATACTGCCGTCAAGCCTCTGATCGAGGGCTCTTTGGAGCGCAAATCGCGAAACAAACTGTCGTGGGGCTACTCAGCCGGCTACTATGTCGTTACCCCGTCCAAGTGGCTGCACGAGTTTAAGGACTCAGATGACATTCGTCACAATCCCAAGCCCGAGCTGTCCATGTACCTCCCTGACGCCGTCATTGGCGCACCCAGCGGCGAAAAGTTCAATGTCAAGGGTAAAGACAAGAGCGGTACCATGAGCTCCAAGCTGACTGGCAGTACCGAGCTTGCTTTTAAGGCGCACTCCGCTGCCGATGCCCAGAAATGGTTTCAAGTTATCCAGAAAGTCTGCGGCGCAACTGGACCCGTCGAGCCAACTTCACCAGCCGATGAACCTGCGGCGGCTCCTGCATCCGAGAAGGAGGCAAAGTCGGACACAGAGCCTGTCGCCACGACGCCTCTCGCCGAGAAGACCACACATGACGCTGCTGCGACAGGAACTCATGCAGGCCAGGAGGCCGGTGTGACTGGTGGCAGTGCAGCCCAAGCTGTCTAAGCTGTGTCGGATGAGAAGAAGCCAAATATGACGATGAACGTATTAATCAAAGCTGATATGAAGCAGTCATGTTGAATGCTAGTGGTTGCCTGCGTCTTTCGCTTTGCAAATAGTGTAACCAATATAGTATTTACTTTCGTGTCCGCGTGAGGAGGAAGTCTTTTTTTTTTTTTTTTTTTTTCGTTTCTCTTGCCGAAATTTGTGTCTCACCAAGGTTGAATGACCAGAATGATCCTCAAGGGCGGGAGCCCCGAATCTTGTCGCTATACCACTCATGTTTTCTGTCCCCCTTTTCTTTTTTTTGTTCCCATTTTCTTCTTTGACCATCGCTGGCGCGCCACAAGGGACATAATTCTTGAATCTGATTACTAGTCTGCAATAGCTCGGGACAGGTATGGGACTTGAGTTTTGAATCTAAAAGCTAGTCTGTAATAGCTCAGCACATGTATGGAACTTTATTTTTGAGTCTAGTGGTTAATCTGTAGTAGCTCAGCACATGTATAGGATCTAATTCTGGAATCTATGCCTTGTCTGTGATTGCCTAGTGAACGTATATAGGACGTGATTCTTGGATCTGATGGCTAGTCTGTTATAGTTCAGTACATGGGACGTGATTCTTGAATCCGATGGCTCGTCTTTAAAAGCCCAGCACATGTATAGGAAATGGGAAATGCAACCCTGCGAATGACTCCAGGACGCACGATCGTGACGTGACTTCTCTTCGGGTCATATGGTGGCATCGCGAGTTGATCCGGCGAATGTGTGACAAATATTTGGATGTACATGACAGGGGAATTGATTCTACACTACTATGGCATGATATTTGTGTGTTTCAAACTGCCCGGAGGTATGGCGAATACATCCGACGCATACGATGAAAATACCAATATATCTAACAAGGAACGAAATAGACTACAATGACGTGATGAATTTATTTCCGTACCAAGCAGGGAGGGGCATCGAGAGTTTATCCGGTGAATATGTTGGGGAAAAAAAAAAGAATGCATAAATGTCAACCGACAAGGCAATGGTTTGTATACTACAATCCACATGATGATTCGGTTTTTTGCACCCGTCGTGAGGCATCGCGACTTGATCCGGTAGGTGCATTCGTGGATGGGGATGTACGAGTATCTTGAGGCAACCGCGCCTAAAATGCGACACACGTGCTGAAAATGCACAATTCATTACAAAGAAAAACAAGGAAACGAAACATACTACACTGAGATGAAGAATATTTTTTCTTTTCTTTTTTTTTTCCCATCACTGTATAGCGCGAGTTGGGGCAACCGCGTTTGACAGGTGGATCAAGATACCAAGAAAATGGAATGTATCCCCTTGGTGCCGAGAAGGCTACATCTTCGTACCTATCCACACTTATATAATAAGTTATTAGAGGAGGAGTGAATAGCTTCTAATTAGCGGTTCAAGAAATGTGGATGAGTACAATGGTGTAGCCTTCTCGGCATCAAGGGGATACTACAGCGGTATGCCTGGTTTTGTTTTTACCACGATCTAGATACATGCCGAATGGGTCCGGCGTAAGTGCGTTGGGTAATCTACCTAAGCACAAGAAAGGAAATGAAGTACATACCATAATGGCATGGCAAAACCAAGTCAAGTCTGATTTAGCACCATCCACACGTATACGAGTTCGGTACCTGCGTTGAGCATATGTACACACGCAAATACGTATATCAACGAGATTCACTACATAATACAGTATCATCATAAATCTTTTCGGTTTTATCCACCAATGCATCAAGAATATAAACAACTTGAATCCGTATTATATACTCCCATATCCTTCCTAAAGCTTCCAGAGACGAGAATATAAATCGCTTACCATCCGTAACACCCCTAGTTTAGTAGCTTAGTCCGGAGTAGAGAAAATCAATTCGCAATACCGTTCGGCGGTGAAACGAATTGTCTTGTCACTGTACGTTCTTATATTCTTAATTTAGCTTTTGAAGACGAGTGTAGGAATTCCTTGTATCCTTAGCTCTTTAGTTGGAGGGCTTCACTCGGGGTAGCTGGACACATTGAATCGCAGTACCTTTCGACGGGTTGAAATAATTGTCATCTCCCTGTTTATGTTCTTATAGTAGAGACGACATGGCTTCAAAGGCAATTTTATAAAATACTGCGGTTTCTTTTCCCACCTAGTGCGATAGCGTACAAATGCCCTCGGTGCCGAGAAGGGTACACCTCCGTACCTATCCACACTTGTGCAGCAAGTTATTGGAGGAATGCCAAGTAGCTTCCAGTTAGCGATTGAAGAAATATGGGTGGCTACGGGAATCAACTGTCCAGGAGGAACATATGTCTGGCAGGGCGAAACATTTCAACGACTGGATGGTGGTCGATGGCAACGGTCAAGAAGAGAAAGTATGAAAGCTCGCCTGCACACCAATGGTTCACGAAATAGAGTGGACGCATAAATTGTAACTTCATTTTATTTCACAAATAATCTGGAATGCGGCTGTGCTATGAGCCGCATATCGCTTCGAATGGCATCATGGCACCAAAGAGAGTATGCCTTACATTCACATTATTCCTTGTCGAATATCAGTAAGAGAACAAAATAATGTATGTACCGAGCAAGAAAAAGAGGGCAATGGATAGTGTCAGGAAACAGTGCCTTGTCACAGGCGATATCATCAATGCATATGGCTAAGTTGACCGTCGTGATAATTGTAACATCATGTGAAAGAGGTGAAAGGTGAAATAGGACGAGTCTTGAGCAACTTACATGAAAGGAGCTTCACATCACTACACATGGCTTGGGGAAAATCGATGTCTTCTGTAAGGTCAGCCTCGTATGCCCTGTGCCGTAGAGTAACACCCAATACAGTAAAAGACCGTCACAGTCAGGAAAAGTGCGGATGATTTGTCGTCGCCGCCAAAGCTCAGACATATGCTTGTCATTTTCATTCGCGTTCATCAGGTTGAGGCTTGTCTACACAATAAAATTCAAGGACTAACCACGTAGAAAATCTGTCACGAGTCAGCACGTACTCATTAAAGCAAATTTTGACATGAGAGAGTCAAGGGTGTGCGTGTTCAGTGAAGCATGAATGGTATAAAAAGATTAGGTGTCTGCATCGAAAACTCGAATAAGACTCGTCATCTGTATCATCAGGAAGGCGGGAATGGAGAACTTCTATGCATGGGCAATGACTCACCATTTTTATAAAGCTTGACGTGCATCATAGTCACGACGCTAGGACGAACTCTTATCAAGACACTGGAACGAGACATTAGTCCATCTGCCGATGACACCAAACGTGCAATGACAGAACGATGATGACGCCGAGATCAGTGGGCGAGGTTTTCTAGGCCTGCCGCAAAGTGGCTTTTCTTGCTCATGCATTTTGTTTCGGAGCCCAGTGCCGCTTCATCATATAAAGAAAACGAAATTGAGGGAAAAACGAGCGCTCGACGTTCGCATACCTTGTCTAGAGATCTTGATCAATGGTCAGCATAAAAAGCCCTCTTATCAAAGCAACCATCAATAGACAACATATAACAAAACAAGGGCATAATCAGAAATAGCCATTAAATATCTTCAAAGAAAAATCTCAGCCGGTAATTTCCAGCGTATATTGATACAAAATTGATCATCATGAACCACGAAGGGAACTTAAAAAATTGTTGCAAAGACTGCGATCGTCACGTACCATTAGATTGTTTTGGAGTTTAGGGCATAATCGCCCGCCTCGTCAGCAGCACACATCCCTTACATGTCCACTTGGACCTTGAGCCTAGAGGACGCTTGTGTTAGCACAACTACATCGTAGCTCCTTTGAGTGCAATTTTATGGACTCTTTGGCAGTCAAAAAGACAGCATTCTTTTTCAGACTGACGTGTAAAAAACATAAGTTTCATTCCCAAATAGGTCAAAGACTCTAGTTTGCGGTTTGTGTTGTCATCAGGAAAGTAGGAAGATGGGAAAGAGAGTGCTTGGAGGTGCAAACTCCATGGTGCTGTCGTGACTTACGATTTTGCTCTGGATGGTAGGTGTGTGTGTTGAAGGAGTAAGAAAAGCAGAAGGAAAAAATGGCTTGCGCGAGCTAAATGGTATTTTTTTTTTGTTGTGGAGAAGAGGTGGTGGAGTCGAGCCTTGGGCTTCGTAAGCAGGTCACGGGGTTTCGCGTGACGAGCGTGCTCAGGGAGTCAGGGTACTGCATCGAATATGGGGGGACTGGACGAGTGAGGCGCGCTGCATTCTTCTCACGCCTGCTTCTGCCCTGCTTGAAAAGCAAGGTTCCTGGAGAATACGTACGGCTGTCTCAAAGAAATTGAGAATGCCCGAGATAGCGGAAGGTAGGCATTAAGATGCGCACGTTCCCAGGTTCCCCTGTGGCCTGGAGTCATGGACCATCACTGATTGCATCACACCCAACTTCCAAGTCGCTCGTATCGTTCACTTCTTGCGTCTCCATTTGGTTGGCAAAAAAATCAAGGACGCGTCTGCCATAGATGATGCCAATGTGTTTGGCAAGGTGGGAACCACAGGTGCGGCCGTTGAGGCCGCGTTGAAAGGCAAAAAGGTATGAGTCTCATCACTAAATGCACTTGGATTATCCTCCCATCTTTTTGTACATCATTTCACAGTTTATATATCTGCCTGGCCAGAAGAGCTTTAGAACTGACACCCATCTAGGTAGTCTCGGCAGGCAGCCAGGGGAAATACTTCTGGTAAGAGCTTTTGGGTCCCCCAAACCAATGCACCAGCGCATGCTCATGAGGTAACCATCACACGCAGGATAACATTGGATAAGCCACCCCATCTGGTCATGCATTTTGGGATGACAGGTGTGTCACATTGGTCGAGGCTCTACTGAATAAGAGGGTTCCAGATGCAGGCACATACTGACAAATGCAGGATGGGTCCATATCAAAGGCGCAAAGACAGCATACACAAACTACTACAAAAAACTCAAAGAGACTGACCTCGCCCAATGGCCCCCCAAGTTCTGGAAGTTTCACCTAATGACGGATGGCGAGCCCGCCACAGAAGTTGCCTTCACAGATGCTCGGCGCTTTGGTCGAGTCCGACTCGTTGACTGTCCTGGAGCCGACATCCGCAAATACTCGCCGCTTAAGGAGAACGGGCCAGATCCAGTCATCGATACAGAACGATTCACAGAGGACTACCTGCGCGACAAGATGAAGGCTCGCCACGTCCCCATCAAGGCGCTGCTCCTCGATCAAGCCATGATTAGCGGTATTGGAAACTGGGTCGCTGACGAGACTCTGTACCAAGCAAAACTCCATCCGGAGCAGTATAGTGATACTTTTAGCGGTGTGGAGATTCAGAGGTTGTATGAGGCCATTCGTTATGTTTGCCAAACCGCGGTAGACAAGTTGGGCAACTCGGACGAGTTCCCGCCGCATTGGCTGTTTGATCACCGTTGGGGGAAAGGTGGCAAAGGTGCTGCGAGACAACTACCTAACGGAGAAAAGATTTCATTCATCACGGTGGGTGGGCGGACAAGTTGTTTTGCGCCTGGAGTGCAGAAGAAAACTGGGCAAGTTGTGCTGGAGGCAAGCGCGTTATCTGTCAAGGCAGGCCAGAAGCGGAGTGACGAAGACAATGAGGATGATAAAGATGAAGATGTTAACGAGGAGAAGGGTGTGATAGCAAAGAGACGTCGCAATCGGAAAATGGAAGTGAAAGGTGCTGACTTGGACGAGTCGCTAACAAAAAAGCGACGGACCAGCAGAGTAAAACAGGACAGGGGCCTCGAACCAGAGCTCAAACCAGAGCCCAATCCAGAAGCGGATATAACTTTGGGAAGGAGACGATCCACACGTCTTCGGAAATAATAACACTTCTCTCTTTCTTTTTGACTTCCTTTCATTTCATTTCATTTCACGTTTTTTCCCAACTGTCTTTCTTCGTCTAATTTAGGATATAGTCACTTGTCACAAATCGACGAGCGTTTGTCTGACTTAAATTAAGTCGAAGAATGTTGCAAATTATGTTCGGTATAAAATATTTACATTTCTGGTAAAGACAACGAGCGCTAAATAATGTAAAGATTCCAAAGAGATTACCAAAGTTGCTGGCGCGATTGGATTCAACACCTCAAAGTTTGACATCTAAACAACTCCGCACGTGGGTGAATGTAGCAACGCAGAATCGCACAACAAACACTCCTGAAATGAAGCCGGCCTTCATGTGTCGCCTGTCCATGACGCACTCGATATGAAAAACTCCTGAGCTGATGCTTGCGGGAAAAAAAAGAGGCTAATAGAAAGAAAAAGAAAAAGAAAAAGAAAAAGAGGATAGCTGAAAAGGGAATAAATGACAAATACGATTTTTGCATTCGTGAAATGGTAGACGCCTTCAATGCAGGGTATTGGCTGGAACCGTTCCGCATCTAAAAGTTGGGGAGGGGGGGGGAGAAGAAAAAAAAAAGCTTTAAACGGTATAGACCAAAAGGTTGTATGAGAGTAGCGAGGAATTTTCGGTGAATTTTTTTTCGTTTACGAAACTTCAACAGCAAAGCCAACGGCATATTGGTAGCCTGTATCGTCGAGGGTCAAGGGAATTATACTGATAAGGTTGTTGAATATCTGACCATTTTTTCGATAGTTGACGACATTAAGTTGAATTTCTTTTCGGCCAGATACGGCCTGTCGCATTTGTGTGGTTGCTGTCTTGTTGTGTGACTTTGTAGCAACCGTTGAAGTTCCATCCGGGTTAAGATTGGGTGACTGGAGGAAGCGACAGTTTCGTCCAAGAATTTCAGACTTTTCGTAGCCAGTCAACTCGCAGAAGGCGTCGGTCGCGTAAACAATAGGTTCGTCGGGCAATTCGAGATCACACAACACAAGCGCAACCGAGCAATCAACGGGCCCGAGTTCGACTTGCGGGTTAGGTCGACACATGAGGCGAAACTGCCATAGCGGTTAGTCGGAAAATCAAAAACGATGAGTGATTTGGGTTTTGCTAACCAAAATGGTCATCAAGTCGTAGCCGCTGGCCGAATACAGCCCAGGATAAAAGGTCGTGTCTGGCATTGCTTGCCATCTGCTAGGAACAGTGGCCGGCTTGATGTCAACACCTGTAGACAAGTGATCGTCGGGAAAATGATACTATAGAGAGAACAAAATAAAGTTAATTTCCGGTTGCCACGATTGAAGAAGAAACAAAAAAACTAAAATAACACAAATGAACAAGGAGCCTCAAGGGGTTTTTAGGGAAAGTGAATTACATTCAGAGCGTGTATTTCCCACGGATTCATGGCAACCTCGACGTTTGAACCCATTGTTGTGTGTGTAATTTGCGAGTGAGCCCAATACAGTCGCCAGGCAAAAGACGGATAACAGAAAAGGAAAAACCTCTAACGGATGAAGGAAAAAGATGATGTGTCACTTGGGACAACGCTCAAGATAAGAAGAGAACTGGTCTTGAATTTGAAATTGCGCGACAAGAGATGGTGGTATACAGCCGTACTATACCTTTTAAGCTGACCACGGGTGGACTCGTGTCTAGGACATGAAAACGGTAGATGGGCATTGCCATCTGCGATCTTTCGAGATGCTAGGAACGTAGCAACCAAGCAGGTACCAGGGGGGGGGGGCGCCGCCTTGTTGTGGACGAAAGCAATACCAGCCGGGCGGGATCTCAGGACGTCGTCATACAGGATGAGACGAGAATGGGAAACGGGGGAAGAAGGGCTCTAGGGATGTGAGGTTGGTCGATCAACGATGATGGTACGCTAGTACGTACCTACTAAGGTGGGTAGCTGGGTTAGGACAATACAATACCGAAGTAGATACCTACTAGGTAGGCACTAGGTAGCCGGGTAAAGTTGTATGGGTATCAAGGTACCTTGTTTAGGTAAACAAGGGTATCGAGCGGTACGAGCGGTACGAGTGGTACAGACGGAACGGGTACGGGGGGTGCGGTTCACTCAGGTATCGAGCAAGTCAACAGAGCTGCGAGAACGAAGCATTAATTGGTTCATGTTAAAAAAGACGCGGCGGACAATGGCGGGTAGTGGCGGGCATGAGGGTCATGAAAGGAGGAAGGGTTCAAACATGGGCCTCACGGGCCGAGAATCGGGAATTGGAGATTGGGGGGATTGGGCAGCTTGCCGACTGAATGCGATGGAGGTGCTTCATCTCCAGATCGCTATCGCCAACCGCCGCTGTTGGAGATCGAGGAGGAAGGAGTCACGGATCAGTTGGCCAGTCGGCCTGTTAGCCCACTAACGGAGCGCGGCGGTGCTGGCATGCGGCAGCTGTTGGTGGGCTGCCATGTTGGCCCTGCGTGCCATGTTGCCGAGCAGACGGTACATGTATCGCACAGACCAGGGTGGATCGCACGCGCGCGAACCGCATTGGGCCGATGGCGCCTCACCTTGTCGTCGATGCGCGATCGATGTGTGGCAGCAGTTCCCACGACGATCTGGCGAGTTGCTGAGCGTCGACGCACACACACCCGAGCCGTGGATTGAGGTCGTGTCACCACCGAACCCTGTTCATGTCTCGAAAGGGTCTTGAAAGGGGGGACTGGAAGCCTCGAAGCCTCGAAGCCTCGAAGCCTCGAAGCCTCGAAGCCCGCCTTGATCCGTTCTCGCCAAGAGAGCCGTTCTGGACCGAACTGAGGCGCACTGCATCGTGATCTCGACGATTTCGTGGCCCTTGCTACCCTTTTCTCTCGTCTTCATCCGACATCTGTCCTGGCTGTCCTGTCTGGCTGGGCCCGGCCAACCACCACACCATGGTGACCACTGACGGGGGTGGCTTCGATAACGGGATTCCCATGACGCGAGCATCGATGATTCCATTTGTTCCTTGTGGACGGGCCTCGACCTTTGGCCAGCTCGTTACGGCTTGCACATAGCTGTCGATGCTACGCCAGGTCACGATCGTGAAAAGACCAATTGGCCCCGTTCAGCAAACTTGCAAGAACGCCTTGCGTGATGCCATTTGCGCAAGACTCCCTGTCGAGTGCTCGAGTGCTCGGCTGCTGCATTGCCCAGAGGCTGCATTTGCTGAACTGCTTTTAGCTGTTGTCCACCCCCTGCCCTGTCCTCTGTCTCATCTCGTCATGTCACAGACTCGCTCACAGATCTGATATGACTGAGTTTGCTTCCCTGCAGGACGTGGTCATTCCCCTTCCCACCGGCCACTGTCCGAGTCACCTGACATGGGACGTCGAACCTGCTGTCGTGTCGGAACCCGATGCAGAACATTTGGTGATGGATGAAACGCATAAAAAGTCTAGACTCCCGTGGTGGTCTGGCCTCGGCCCGGCTGTCGTCGATTGTCGTCGATTCGATTCGTCGATTCGATTCGTCGACTCATGATTTTGTTCGACTCGTCGCACCAGCATGGATGACGGCGATATCCGCGGCCAGAAACGGACGCAGCGCCACGTGCAGATTGGTGTACATAGCCGTGGCTGCCACCCACATGGAGGCCAATCGCGGCCACTCAGCCAACCAACCACCACCTTGGCCTGACGAGATGCTCACGTACAGCCTGGTTGTCTTGCCTGGTGGGCCGTGGTCCATTCCTGTCGATGCATGTGCTTCAATCGCTGATGTATGCAATGCAATGAGCAGCACTGTCGGCCACCTCGACGCCCACTGGTGCGGCAAACACGCGCCGCGCCGCGTCTCGTCGCGTCTGTCTGGCTGGTTGTCGTCTCGGCTCGGCACCCACCACACCACACCACACCAAATCACACCAGATCGCACCAGATCCCATCACCGCCCATCACCATCCTTCGTCACCGTCCGTCACCGTCACAGGTTCTCCATCTTTTGCCACCATCACCACCACCACCACACCACCACCACACCACCACCACCATCAAATCATCACCGTCGCTGCTTAGCATCGGAGAAACACAGGGCAGCGCATCTACATGTCACGCCTCCTCACCCACCGTGACCGTGTCTCCGATGCCGGTTCCTCCCCGGCGAGGCATCAATCTGCCCCAAATGCACACCTTCCCGAGTACCAGCCGCCCTCATGTCCCCTCAACGAAGCTGGTCGCCGAGCGCTCGGTGAGCTGTCCAACAATCGCGGCACGCTGTCGTACGAGACTCAGCTCAAGGACTCGACCAGGAACCTCGGACTTTGCGTGGCAGACCTTCATGAAAGACTCAGAGCCCAGCTGGACCGATTGCGCAGTCTCCAGGAGCGTCGGCAGGAAAAGGGCTCAGACAAGACAGCCGAGGAAGAACGGCTGGAGGCTCACGTCGACGAGTTCGAAAAGCACGTAGATGACTTGACCAAGGAGTCAGAGGAGTCCTTGCGCGACGTCATCGACCACCGAGCCGAGCTACAAGATCAAATAGTCGTGCTGGGAGACTTGTACACGAGTGCTTCCACGGCTGCAACAGCGGCCGCCACAAACCCAGGGCAGTTGCGAAGGCGCGCCAGGCCGCTGGCCGAGCCATCGGAATCAATGCCCGCTGCAGACGACCAGGATCAGAAGCAATCACCTGCACCCGCGCCCAGTACGAGGGATGCATATCGATCGGCTCGAGCCCAGAAGCAGGCCGAATACGAGGCATTGACCCCCTACCAGCGTTATGCACTCAACAATGACTACGCCGCCTTCAAGAAAATATGGCATGACTCTGCGGCTGGCGAAGATGGGCCACCGCTACCCGACGCTTCGCGTTGGTTCCGCTCTGACGGCCGTCCCGTCATGACCCGACCAGGCGTGAGCAGTGGTCTTGGAAGCACAATAGATGGTGCTGCCGGCCATGAAGCTGACCAAGATGACGACGATGACATAGCTGTCGCGCGAGAAATCATCAGTCTCAACTGCCCCTTGACACTGCGTCAGATGGAGGAGCCATACACCCACGTCCAGTGCAAGCACACTTTTGAAAAGTCGGCCATTATGGAGTACCTTCCTGCACGGGGAAATGTTCAATGTCCACAATCCGGCTGCAATCAGGTAAATCTCCCCCTCCTCATATCCGCATGCAATTTGTCCCCCCAACAATCTCATTCTTGCACCCGTCACATGACGTCTTGCTGGCACACTTGTTTCTTCTGCACACAGACACAGACACAGACACAGACACACACACACAGACACACACACACACGCACGCACACACCCGTTCCACACATACATCTATACATCCATATGTATGCTCCTTTCCTACCTCTTCTCTAACAACGCACCGCAGACCATGTCCAAAGCCCGTTTCAGCCAAGACTTCCTCCTCGACGAAGTCATGCTTCGACGAATTCAACGTTCAAAGCAAACACATCGCGCCCTTGACGACATGGGCGACGACGACGACGACGACGACGAGAATGACGATCAAATGGGCGACGAGTCGCTCGTCATGGGAGAAGAGAGACACGTCCCCGGCAGAACAATGAAGCACGAGAGATGATGTCAAGGCCCAGAGATGCTCCACTGTATTTTTCATGTACATATCTATCCATATACGCGACATGATACCCCCTTTTCTTATGGAATATGAAAGGCGCACAAAAGAAAAAAAAAACATAGAAGGGGCGCACATCGATAAACGTGATTGTGCGTGCCTATTCAGCATCGCCGCCCCAATGGCCCAAACCAGATCCCATGTTTAACGTTCAAGAAGAGATCTGGCGCCCCGTGCATGCCCGAGAGACCACATCTCCACATCGCCATGGAGGGATGGTCTGCGATGAACACAATTGCATGTACATATGTATGTATGAATGTGTCAGGACTTGCATTGTATTTCACCAGTAGGAGCATCCATTGTGCTTCTTCAGGAGTTCTCATACACGTTTCATTATGTTTTATATTTCATATTTCAGTTTTTATTGTCATTTTATTTTTTTAAAAAATCGGTACAAGAGCATCTCCCCTCCGGTATCATGGGACGGTGAAACCACAGAACAAGTTGCAGCCCATACAGAAGCGTCGGGTCTCAAGTTCCGAAATTTTATGTATAAAAAAAGAAATCATGTATAAAGGAGAAGAAGAGAAGAGAAAAGAAAGCATTTCATCTACTCATACATAATGTTCTTTCTAAATAAATAGGCAAAAGGGCTGTTTCGGCGTGCTTGTTCCGGTCTTGTGATGCGGGAAAAGGATGCCCATACTTGAAAAAAAAAAAGAAGAAAGAAGAAGAAAGAAGAAGAAAATGAAGAATGAGAATAATAAAAAAATATAAGAAAGGAGGTGAAAAAATATATATACTATACAATAACAAGAGTACATCCAGTGTTGTGCTGTTCGCCTTTTTCTATTCTTTTGCGCCGTCGCTCGGTCATAATGAAGAAACTCCAGGAATGGCGGATTTATTGATGCCAATGCCCCAGTTCTTTATTTTCTTTCTTTATTTTCTTTTCTTTTCTCTTCTTTCCCCTTCCTTTCACTGCATCACCATGGAGAAGAGTTGCATGGCAAATGTGAAAAGTATGAGCGTCCAGCTGCCAAAACCAACATGCTGCGTGAAAGGTGCCGTGCTGGTTGGTGTTTTTGTCGCCGTAAATACTCCCGTCATCGGACTCTCCATCGTGGTGGGCGTGGCCTTTCCGCTCGTCGAAGAAAGAGGCTTCATGGTTGCTAGGGGCCAGTCTGCCGATTGGCTGTACAAAATACCGTTGATGACGACACCGGCCCCGTCTGACACGAGACCCTGCGCACCATTATCGCATGTGCGGGGGAAATTGTAGACCCAGCACGTTGCGGCAGGCATGGCGGGCAGCTTGTCGGAGTATGAAGATGCGACAGACGGACCTGTGGTGTTGTACAAGGATAGGTCGATGGCTCCGCCCGTAGACAGCGAGGTGCCCATCATGATGCGGGCGAAGACTTGGAACGTGGTTTCGGGTTGGTACCACGCCACCGAATGGCCAGCTTGGTAAATGCGACTAAAGGATAAGTTGCCGTACTGGCGAACCAGTCCGCCAATGTACGTGTCGTTGACGATGATGGGCGCGTATCCGGCGGCAGAGAAGTTGGCCGCATATTCGGGACTTGACTGGTTGGCGATGCCCAGCGACGCGGCCTCTCCGCCATACCAGTTGCAGATATAGTCTCTGTCGCCATATACGAGGCCGATGCGCACGCCTTTGTTCAGGAGATCTGCCAGCCGCTTGATGTTTCCGCCGCGAGACAGGTCGCCCGTGTCGTGAAAAACCTTTGACACCACGGAACTGGCCATGGTGTAGTTGACCGGGGAGCCGATCGCTCGGAGGATGTGATCCTGATTGAGGTAGGAGAGAAAGCGCAACGCGGGGTTGGGATCATGATACGGCGCGGCCAAATCATAAGCACTCCGGCCGCTGCTATAATAAGGTTCCTGAATAGCGTAGCACGCGTCGTTGGCGGCTGCGCAGACGGAATTCACTTGAGCGTTGGCCCCCTCGCCGTTGGGGTCAAGAGTAAGGGCCACGGCTTGGCATGTCTGCAGCTTGGCTCTGCAGCCGTTAGGGGAGCTAAACTTGGCCGAGTAAAAGCTGGCTGCTTCATCAGCTAGTGCTTTGTATCCGTACGTGTTGTTGTTGGCGAAGATTGGATAGTAGGGAACCTGAATTTCCTGATCAATGCAGCCATTGACGATGCCAAGCGAGCCAAGTCGAACTTGCACCGTCGAGTTGGCACGCAGCTCTCCCGTCTGTCGTTTCTGATTCTGTTGCTCCCATTTCTCGGCGAACACGGGCCCGTATCTTCCTCCATAGCTCTCCGAGAACAAATGAACCGATACTGAAGTATTGGAAGCATTGTGATACTGAGGAAAGGTGGTGAGAAAGCCTTGTATCAAATGCCACACAGCAAGGGCTGCTGTGTCGGTGGTATTGGCTGTGGAGGTTGCATTCATGGTGCTGAACGTGCCATTGGCGTAAGCCCAGGGTGGTAAAGAGCCACTTCCTTGTGACGGTGGTTGATTTACATTTTCGCTGGTGAAAATGAAGGTTCCGTTGGTAGGCTTATCGTAGGAGAATCCGACCTGATTTGGCTATTGATTGTGTTGATGAGAATCATGATAATGAGGATGACGAATGGGGTCAGTCGTGGATGACACAAACGAGATTGCTGCTGTTTTTCGAAAAAAAAAAAGAAAGAGAGAGAGAGAGAGAAAGAAAGAAAGAGACAAAGAAAGAAGAAAAATAAAAAAAATAAAAAAGGCGAACAAACCTGATCTATAAACAACATGTTGGAAGCTCGATCCCACCCCCATTCTCTCGCTACCGTATCATACTTGTTGATGCCTTTCTCAATCACCTCGCAGGGACCGTTGCCGGCAAAGAAGCCAAGCATGGAGCTCGAGCCGGGACCTCCATTGAGCCACACGGTCAGCTGGTCTGTTTGTTGACGAGCCTCGACGAACCAGAAGAACAGGTTGGTGGAGTAGGCGCCGGGGATATTGACCCATCCAGTGTACTGTTTCTGTTGACTAAAGGCCGTTTTGCAGGCGCCGCGCGGTTCCTTGTACGAGATGGTGATGCTGCTGTCGGCGGGCGAGCGGAGGACGGTCACATTGCGAGCCTGTGCGTCGGCGTCGGCGTCGGCGTTTACGTTTGCGTCTGCCGCCGGGAATTGAGCAAGACACGACGCGCTCAGTGTCACCAGCAAGGCGACATGCCGTCCAAGCATGGCAAGGAAGACGTCGACGGATGGAAAGCGGGGAAGGTTTTCTACCGCGGCGCCCCGTGGGTGGGAATAGGTGGTCAAGTCATGTCACATGCGACCGGTGACTTTTTTGTTGATGTAATTCTTGTTGTTGTTGTTGTTGTTGTTGCTGGCTTTGTCCCAGAGAGCGCGAGTGACGCGCAACCAACCGTTGGGGCGATGATGAAGGATGAAAAAAGACAGGGAATCGCAAGCAAAAGCCGCAAGAAGAAAAGAGGGATCGGAATGAAACAAAGACTTGGCGCGGAATGCCACCGAGCAAAAAAAGAAAAAAGAAAATAAAGATAAAAGGCCAACAAAAGACACAGGTCAAGGAAAAACAGGGGGGAACCCGCAACACGAGGCGCAATACGAGGCAACGGACCAATGCGAGTGACATGTCATGCCTTTCTCACGCAACTGGGACGGCATCATGGGGTCGTGTTGGTTGTGGATGTCCAGCTGGGAAGCTGGGAAGGAGGGGTCCTAGCGCAGGGCCCGCACGAACCACGAACCAATTGGATTCTGCCGTGTGAAGCAGGCCCTCAGTCCCTCCTTCCTTCCGTCTGGATGCCCATGCCACAGCATGGGAGCCACAACAGCGGAGCCACAACTTGATACAACAACACGCAACGGCCGCTTGGTTCCGCGCCGCAAAGGCAATACATACAGTCTGATCAGTCTGATCTGTTTATTGATGTGGGAAATACGACATGCATCAAGGCCCGAGACCCACGTAATGTCCATCAGTGCTTATTTTGCGGGCGATATATTCCATTCCATCGTTCATCGCATCGCATCCGAAGTTGAGAACGAGATGACGACACTCAAAGACATCTGGATACCTCGTGCTTGTCAATCATGCTCCAGCCTGCCCGCAGCATGGCGCATGACTGCTGTCCATGCAGAAATCTAAATATAACAACATCACATTTAATGTAGACACAGGTGGCCGGCGACAGGAGGTTCCATTGCGTCTGCGTGTCCCGTCACTCCGCGTCGCTGCTCTTCCTCACCGCAAAAAAGTAATTGCCAACCTTCTCGCCACCCGACACTTCCCTCCATCCCAGTCCCGGCACATACATGACCCCCATGACTCTGGGACTCTCCCAGCCGCCCTGGCTCATCAAGAACCGCCGCAGCTCGTCCTCATTGATATACTTGTTCCAATCATGAGTTCCTCTGGGAACGATGCGCAAAAGTTGCTCCGCCATCAGGTTTGTCGTAAACCAACTTGTCCACGTTCTGGCAATCGTGCTCATGACCAACCACCCGCCGGGCTTGACAAAGGACCGGACTCGTTGCAGAAAGGGCCCGGGCTCGTCTACGTGCTCAATGACTTCGAATAGACTGACAACGTCGTAGCGGTCGCTGTTCTCGCGCGGCACCTCAAGCTCTTCGATTGAGCTCTGTTTGTACAAGAGCTTACCGTTCAGCGACGGGTCTTTTTTTGCATGGGCCTTTGCAACGGCCAGGACAGACGGCGTCGGGTCGATTGCCGTGACTCGTTTCGTCGTCGGCAACCGTGCCGCGCTCTCCGCAAAGATGCCGCCTCCGCAACCGATATCGAGGTAGGTCAGCGTGGAATCTTGTAGGGCGGAGGCCGTCGTCTCGGGTTGCGATTGTAGGCAGCCCCGGATGAAGTCCTGTCGCAATGGGTTCATCAGGTGCAGCAGCCGCGACGAGCCGTGGGGATCCCACCATTCGGAGGCGAGGGCAGTGAAATGCGACACCTCTTGGGGGTTGACCGACGAAAAGGTCGAATGCCATTGCCGGTCTGCGCGCGAGCACGCGTGCAGGCAGTCGTTGCGGAAGGAAGATGCCTCTGAGGATAATGTCCTCACACGCCCGAGGACACGACCGACTGCTCTGGACGACAGCGCCATCGGTGCCTCGGCGGATGCTGTTGAGAGAGCAAGGCTTGTTGAAAGCTAGGCAAGGTCGGGCAAGGCCAGGAAAGGTGAGAAGGCTAAGAAGACAATGCATGCATGCCAACACGCAGATGAGTGCCATAATAAAAAAAAATGAGATGAATCAGCGTCAGCATCGGCAAATGCCAAGGGCCCACCAGACCTGCCCTGCCCTGCCCGCCCGCCTCGTCATAAGCCGACGTCCGTCTTCTTTTGCCAACTTGCTTCCCCCATACGATGAGACACACAACCTCCCCTCCTAAACATGCCTGCCTCCACGATACCAGCCAGTCAATTCGACTCCATTCCTGACACAATCGAGGCTTTCCGTACGTATGCGCCCGGCCAGAAAACATGAAGGCCAAAAAAAAAAAACAAACAAAAAAAAAAAAAACACAAGGCGGCGAGTCTAAACCCAAAATTGCTCCAGGCCGAGGCGAATTCATCCTGGTCCTCGACGACCCCGGCCGCGAGAATGAAGCCGACCTGATCATTGCCGCCGAGCACGTCACAACAGAGCAAATGGCCTGGATGGTCCGCTACACCTCGGGCCTCATCTGCGCGCCCATCCTGCCCTCCCGCGCCGACGCCCTCGAGCTCCCCGTCATGGTTCCCGCC
This sequence comes from Claviceps fusiformis PRL 1980, assembly GCA_000223055.1. Classification (NCBI taxonomy): domain Eukaryota; kingdom Fungi; phylum Ascomycota; class Sordariomycetes; order Hypocreales; family Clavicipitaceae; genus Claviceps; species Claviceps fusiformis. The sequence continues at coordinate 32,408 of AFRA01000270.1, forward strand.
AGCCAAGATGCCCGCGGCACCGCCTACACCATCTCCGTCGACGCCGCCCACGAGTCCGTCACGACGGGCATCAGCGCCCACGACCGAGCCCTCTGCTGCCGCCACCTCGCCGACCCCGACTCCCGCGCCGCGAGCTTCATCCGCCCCGGCCACATCCTCCCCCTGCGCGCCCTCCCCGGCGGCGTCCGCCAGCGGACAGGCCACACCGAAGCCGCCATCGAGTTCTGCCGCCTCGCTGGCAAGAAGCCCGCCGCGGCCATTGCCGAGCTGGTCGACGACGGCGAGCCCCTGCCCGGGCAGCCCATTCTCACCCGCGCCGGCATGATGAGGGGCCAGGACAACATCGCCTTTGCCAGAAAGTGGGGTCTCCGAGTCTGCACCATTGCCGATCTCGTCCAACATGTCGAGCAGACGGAGGGGAAGCTCAAGCCCAATCACGCCCAGGAGACGGCATAAGTGTATGGAAGAGAGGGGAAGATGTTGTAAAATATGCAAGAAGAGGAGGGAGAAGAAGAAGAAGAAGAAGAGGAGGAGGAATCGGAATCGGCAAGACCAAGAACTCACCACGGCTACATCTCGACAGCGCATGTGCGGGGCAAAAAAAGAATAGAAAGAAGGCCGAGTTCTGCGGATCAAAGCCGTCTTTCTTTCTTCTCCAAAGTCCGACTTTTATTCCGGGCGTCAAAACGCACCTTTGGATTTAAATGATGGTGGGCTTTTTACTTTACATATACACATGTATATATTCGTGCATACACTCTCATCCGGCACACGTCGGAACAGGGAGCAGCTCTAGAAACACAGGAGAAGGCATGAGTGGAGAAGGAGAGGGGACAAGAATCCCTTTTTGTGTATGGCAGATAATGCAATGCCATTGAGTCCTACTGTATTATTGTGTTGTATACTTTTGACCTTCACGCTTGCAAAAAGCATGCATGTATGCGCTGAACTTTTAAAGAAACTAATACGCTGAGACAACGAAAGAAAAAAAAAAAAAAGACCGACACAGTAAAGTCCTATGCCATGAAATCATCCTCCAGACTTCTCGCTCTAGTCACAGGCCCATCACCCAACCTCATGTCCGCAGCCTTCTTTAAAAAATCGTCATCCTCGTTCGTCACTTCGCCTGTGACACGTCCTAGGCCTGGGTCACTCCCACTCCTCACCTGCACCTTGATATCCCCCGCGATACCGTCCACTCTCAGCGTCGATACGACCGATCCGCCCGGGGGAGGTTTCAAGCCCGGCTGGGGAGACATGCTGACGAGTTCTCGGAAGAAATTATTAGCTGCTTCACAGCCATCTAGTAGCCACTTAAGACATATGGTGACGCGCTCCTTTGCGAATGGATTGTGGTCATCGTAGGCGCAGCTGTTGAGGAGGGGCACAATCCCGTTGTAGTTGACCATTTGGGATTGCACGAGAGAATTGCCCGGGCTGCTTTGTCCCGCGGGGGGTTGAAGGAGCATGGCGAGAATGGTGAAGATTTGGCCCTTGATGCCGGGCCAGGGGAACTTGTGTGCGGATTCTTGAATGGGCGGTGGCAGGGAAGGTGGGGGAGAAGATGGCTCCGCCGCGTACGGCCGTTCCACCAAGGGATGAGACGGCGTGCTTGCCATGCTTGAGCTAGTGTTTGGCGGATTGGATTCCGTCCTGGGCGATCGTTTGGGCACCTCAACCAGTGGTTTCTTAGCGACACCTGCCTCGAGGCCACTCAGGATGGCGATCAGGTCATAGACAGCCTCCCACTCGATGAGCTTTGCGCGCGTATCCGGCATTTCGGCCAATGTGGTGAGGAAATCGAGATATTGGGCGAGACCGTCCTTAGCACGTTCCATATCCCAGCTGTCCACGGGAAATTCGGCGGCGTCACACTTGTCCTCCCGGATTTGCGCTTGTAGATGCATCAACGCAGCGCACTCAGGCACAACGCGCGTGCGGAAGTAGCTAAATAGGAAGTGGACGAGCTTAACGTCTCGGGACTGATCTCTTTCCTGGGGCCCGGCTATGGTGGAGCTGTTGCTACCGCTGGTGACGGCAGCATTGGGAGCAAGAGAAGGAGCAGGAGCAGCAGCAGGGGCGGTGGAAGAAGTGCCATTGATGATGTTGGCATCGGTACTCTTAGTACTATTTTGAGCGCTTTGATTGGAAGCAATGGCAGCAGCGTGGCTCGCGTTATTGACTCTCGCTCGAAACATGTGGCTGACAAGGCGCAGGAGAACAGTTTGTGCTGGAGATATGATATCCTTGGGAATGCGGAGCGAGTTCCACGCATACGGAATCAACGCACTGTGATGAAGCGCCTCGGCTATTTGAGTCGTGACCTGAAAGATAAGCGACTGTTCATCCTTATCCCAGACAGCGATGAAGACGAGAAGCTCTCGCAGTAGGCTCTTTCCGCAATCCAAGGCTAGAAACATTCTGCATCGCGTCTTTTGAAGATTCTCCCCAGCACGAGTCAGACCAGATCCGGCGTTATCCAGGATACAGGACTTGACAATCATGTGCAGGGCTTCAATCTGCTTGGGATCAAGAATGTTGGGGACCTCGGTAAGAAGCCCAGTCAAGGGTCCTTCGCCGTAGGAGTCGTCGTCATCCTCATCATCCATGTCATCGTAATCGTGTCCATAGTCGTGTACGTGGTCATGATGATGGTGGTGGTGGTGGTGGTGATGCTCATGCTCGTGCTCATGCTCGTGCTCGTGCTCGTGCTCGTGCTCATGTTCATGCTCGTGCTCATGGTGGTGCTCGTGTTCATGCTCGTGTTCATGCTCGTGCTCATGGTGGTGCTCGCATCCAACGTCGTGCCCATGGTCATGGTGGTGCTCATGGTGCTGGTGCTCACGGTGGTGCTCATGATGATGCTCATGGTGGTGCTCTTCGAGATCATGATGGTGTTCGCAACTGTGATCGTGTTCTTTATCGTCTTCATCTTCATCCTCTTCATCATGATGGTGATGACAACCGAAACACTCGGGACAGTGATGACAGTGATCTTGTTCCGACACGTCGTCGTCAACGGCCTCGGGTGGGGGCGAGTGATCGCCATGATAAGAATGAGAATATCGATGAATCAAGTTCGTCTTGCAGTTCTCGGCGCGGGACTGTGCAAACTCCACCGTAGGCGTATGTACAGTCCATTCTTCATAATTGGGATCCCGCGCTCGTAGCCACCACGTATCGATCTCGCGGGACACCCGACCATATGCTCTGTCCTGCTCAAACTTGTCCGTTTCATCAGGTTTCCAAACAGGATTGATCTTTTCGTTGTTGTCACCCGCGCCGCCTGGTATGCTGGCCGCATCGTCGGACAACCAGTTCCAAGCAAGAGGTCGAATAGGCGCCAAGTTGCCGGGTGGTTTGTCAGAATGATTGTCCGCGTAGTCTTTCAGCAGTTTTCTGGCCGTGTCACACATCCTCGAATTCCGCTCCAGCCAGTGCTGGACTTGCTGTTTGGCGACATCTGGCCTGAAACCGGACCCATCGCCTACGCCTTCATCTTGGCCCGCAAACGCGCCTTCATCCTCATCAAACAACACGTCGTACCAAAAAGACATTTTGTTCCGATCGTGCTTGGCGGTCCAGTTATGCGCTTGCTGAAGAGAAGTGACTAGCAGCTTTTTGTCTATACATCACTCATTAGAAAGGGGGTCGTCTGGAGATTAAAAAAAGAAAAAGAAAAGAAAGAA
>AFRA01000271.1:0-36072 GCA_000223055.1 Claviceps fusiformis PRL 1980
ATTTAGCTATATTAATTAAGTTATTTATTTTTATATTATTTTAATTAATTAACTTATGAAATTATTAAATTATCTTTTTTTTCCTTTAAACTAAATAAAAATATTTAATAAGAAAATTCTATTAAAATAATAAATAAAAAATTTAATAAAAGCTAATTTTATTTTACTTTTATTAGTTTACTATAGCTAATATATTTAATTTTTATATTTAAAACCTAACTATAGCTAGTATTATTTATAAAGTTTAATAATTATAGCTATTATTAGTTTAAATTATATAGTTTTTATATTTCCTTTAATTTAATTATAATTAGTATATTATATTTAATAACTATAGCTATTATTAAATTAAATCTAGTAATTATTAATATTCTTAAGTTTAACTATAGCTAGTACTTATTTTATATTTAATAATTATAGCTATTATTATTTAAGTTTTATAGTTTTTATATTATTTATATTACTATTATTTATTTATATTATTTATATTTTAAATAATTTTATAAAGTATAAATAAATTTTAAAAGTAAGTTTAGGTTTTAGTCTTATTATTATAAAAAATAGCTAAATAATAGGGAATATTATTATTATTATTTTAGCTAAGTTCCCTCTATATAGCTAATACTAAATAATACACGTATATTCGCTGGTTCGACCCACTTCTTACTACTAAGGTTAATCCGTCTCCCAACAGACTTGAACAGCTTCCCTGGCGCGCCTTGTTCCTGCGCGCGTGTGGCGGGATTGGCGATTGGCTGGGGCAGCTTGAGTCCTTGACCAGCTCGACCAGCTCGACCAGCCGGTTATTAGTCATGGACGTTGTGGAGCTCATGTGCCGTCGTGTTGTGGGGCCAGAGAGTGGGGCCAGAGAGTAGAGCTAGGGCCATTTATCATGGGCCAGGCGCGTTGCGGGGTGATCGATCAGGTTGAGCAACTTTGGGATGAAAATTGATTTGATGAAGACCAAATGGATAGGAATAGAGGCTGGATTGATATACCAAATGAAGCTTATTTTCTGTCGTGCTGGAGTATGTAGTGAAAAAAGTCATGTAGTGAGGTAACTATGCCTTGGTCAGACCGTTGTTCTCCCGGGCTCTGGTTTGAGGATATTCACGTCAAATAGAGTCAGGGTAGCCTGGAGAGGATACACGTACTGCTTTAAAAACATTGTCCCAGGAAAATATGTTCTGATGATTTGGTTCTGTCTTTTGAAAATGGAGTTTTATTTTATTTAATTTTATTTTTAATTTTATTTTTCATTTATTTTTTCATTTTCATTTTTCACTTTTTAAATTTTAAAGTCCCAAGTTCCTATCCAATCAGCAATGAATTGACCGACTCCTTGTGATGCAACTACCAGCGCATCACAAGACTTCTTGATCCAGAGAAAACGATTCCTGCAAATGCGCCAAAATGTCAACAATCCCCTGCGCCTGGTGTCTCGCAATCCCCTTAGCCGTAGATGGAACCTTGTCTATGATGATGGAAACAAGCGACTGCGCAGCCTCCTTGGCGTGGACGGTTTGCTGGTAAACAACACCCGCGCCACCCTGGGCATCAATCTGTGGCTTCGCGGCCAAGAGACGATCGGATAGCATCTGGGTATGTTGCTTGAGCTCCGAAACAGGACCGGCCAGCATAAGCGACGAGGCGAACTTGAGCTTGTCAAGCCGAGAGACGGTGTCTATGCCGGATGTCATGGTGGAGATGACGATATGGAATGCCTCGACCATGGGAGCGGCGACAGGGCCATTTTCCGTGAGTACGGCGTCTAGCTTGTCCACCTGTTGCTGGACCTGACGGAGGACGTCGATGATGGCATCTAGGTCCGGCGAGGCGGGGGAAAAGGCACCGAGGATGGAGGGGGAGCTGAACTTCATGACGGACGACGGGGGAAGTTGACGAGACGTGGTTGACGATGGTCTTTTTTTCTTCTTCTCTTTTGTTATCGTTTTTCCTCTCCCCCCCCCCCCCGGGATCTTCTTTCTTTCGGCTTGTCCTTTGAAACCGGGGTCAATGGCTTCTTTTAAACACCCAAGGCAAGCGGGCCATGCGGTCGTCTGTGACTGACATAAGTCTGCAGCCCATGGCACGAGGGGTTTGTGTACAAACGGACAAACAGGCAACGGAGGAAGCGTGTCTTTTGGATCTTTTGGACCTTTTGGACGGCATCATGCATCACCCCTCGATGAATCGATTGATGGGTCGTCCCAGTCCCACGTCCCACGTCCCACGTCCCACGTGGCAGCCGGTTCACCAATGCCCAGGTTTTGCGTGCATGTAGATGCAGTCTGTGAGGTGTGAGCTGTGCTGGATGCCATTTCTATTTCTCAGCGTTGGCAAGATGCGGGTCTGCCTGCTCTGTGCATCAGCTTTTGCTGCCCACGTTGGATCGCGAACAAGGCACCGAATTTGAATGCATCTTTAAAGAGGTACAAGCCGCTCCTGAGCAGCCAAACACCACGTGACGTGGCAGGGGATGCTAGTGGGGCCGTATGAGGTGTATGAGGTGTATGACAGGTCATTCGGAGACAGCCACACGAACACTGCCTTGGCGTCTTGTCTAAAGCGTCAAGTCAGTGACTCCAGGCCACCGTCGACCAGCTTGACCAGGACCCTTATCGCCACATCCACATTCACATTCACATTCACGTCCACGTCCACGTCCACGTCCGCGTCACATCCACATCCACACCTCGCCAGCCAACTTGGCCATTCAAACTCTCACACAGCCACATACATCATCGTGCCTGCTGCCCTCAAACAACGAGTCGAACAACAAGACAAACAACAACAAGCTGGCGACCTTCCCTTCACCGCAGGCCAACTCCCTTGAGCTACCATCGTCATGCCATAAGCTGCTTCCCAGTGACGCCAAGACCCCCGGCGTACTCCTTACATCTCAAGGACCTTCAGCCTCGGCCCCCCTCCGGACCGTCTGCCTGCTTTAACCTCCGGATCGCCGCCCTGTGACTATTCGAAGCGTGGCCGCCGGCACCTGAGGGTGTCCGTGGTCCCTTCATCCCACCGTCGCCATGATTACAAGAAGGATTGTGCGTGTGTTCCTAACCCCCGTTTCTCCCCCTCCCCCCAACCAACCTCGAAGCTAATCACAGCTTGCTGCTCTTACTTTCAGTCCCGCACCCTCACCAAGCTGGCAGCAGCGCTTGCCTTTACCATCATCGTCGTGTTTTTCCTCGACCGGAATTATCGTGTCCTGCCCAATGCTATACACGGATACATGCCCACACACCATCCCGGGTTTGTCATCATCGACATCACCATAGCCACTTGCTCGAGCATCAATCTTTTTTCATCCTGCGAGCTCGACCCGACCCGCTGGCATCGCGTCGACAAGGACCTGTACCTCGGACGAGCATGGACCACCACAGCGTACCTCTACATCAGTCGCAAACACGAGGAGGACCTCACGGCCGATGACAAGGTCGTCATGGATCTGTCTGTGGGGAGACTCAACCCGGGATTAGCGCAAGATGGCAAGGCCCCCAAGTCGGACGAATCGTGGGAGCCTCGTCCGGGCGGCATATGGATCAAGCGATCCAGCAACCGCAAGTCGAGCGACTCCAGCGATGCCATCACTGACATTGACGTGCTGTTCGGGGACGACGCCGTCGAAGCACGCGACGGCTGGGCCATCACCGGGACCCAGCTGCTCATGGATACCGGTGGTCCGCTGTTGAGCATCCATGTCAGCGTGCATCGAGGCGCGCCCAAGGAGCGCAAGAAGCCGAAGCCTAGAATTCCCGACAACGGCCGCTTCAAGATTATGCAGATTGGAGATTTGCACTTGAGCAATGGCGTGGGAGAGTGTCGTGAACCCATCCCGGATGGATACGCCGGAGGCAAATGTGAGGCGGACCCCCGTACCCTCGATTTTGTCACCAAGATGTTGGATGAGGAGAAGCCGGATTTTGTCGTCCTCAGTGGCGACCAAGTCAATGGAGATACTGCGCCTGATGCGCCAACGGTAAGTTCCTCGAACTTGCTGCGGGACTTTTTTTGTTTTGTTTTGTCCGGTCCCGTTTCATCGGTCTCCCAATATGAGAACCACAGTCTAATCACCCCGTCTCTCTCTCTCTCTCTCTCTCTCTCTTTCCGAAAAAAAAAAAAAAAACAGGCCATTTTCAAAATCGTTTCCCTCCTCATCAAGCGAAAGATTCCATACGCCGGCATATTTGGCAACCACGACGACGAATCCACCATGTCGCGCGCGCGACAAATGGCCCTGTACGAAACCCTACCCTACTCGCTCTCCAGAGCTGGCCCTGCCGACATTGACGGCGTGGGCAATTACTACCTCGAGATTCTCGCCCGCGGCGGCTCCGACCACTCGGCTCTCACAATCTACTTCCTCGACACTCACTCCTACTCACCCAACGAGCGCAAGTATCCCGGCTATGACTGGATCAAGCAGAATCAAATTGACTGGTTCCGAAAAACAGCCGCCGGCCTCAAACACGCCCATTCGCAATACAGCCATCGACACATGGACATTGCCTTTGTGCACATTCCCCTCACCGAATACGCCACGCCCGAATTGCCCCGTGTGGGCAACTGGTTAGAGGGCGTCACGGCACCCGTCTATAATTCCGGCTTCAGAGACGCCCTCGTCGAGCAGGGCGTCGTCATGGTCAGCGCAGGACAGTATGTACAATATATGATTTATGCCTCTCTTCTTGCCCAGTCTTCAGTTCATGTTACTCACTCATTCCAGCGACCATTGCAACGATTACTGCCTCCTCTCCCTCCAAAACGTGACCGATGGTGCCTCCCAAAAGCCACCAGCCCCCGACCAACAACCACCACCGCAAGTCCAAAAACCAGCTCTATGGATGTGCTACGCCGGCGGTGTCGGCTTCGGCGGCTACGCGGGATACGGAGACTATATTCGCCGCCTGCGCGTCTTTGAAATCGACACCAACGAAGCCCGCATCATGACATGGAAGCGCGTGGAGCACGGCCGAACCGCCGATCGCATCGACGAGCAGATCATTGTTGATGGCGGCAGACCCGTTCCACCACCCCCGCCTCCCCCAGCCGCACCAGCCGCACCAGCCGAGCAGCAGGCCAAGCCGCCGCCGCCGCAACCGCCGGCCGTACAGCATATCCATGAATAAGTCAAATCGGGGAAGCAGAGGATGAAAAGAAAAACCCTTACACTATAATTAAGTTGAATATACGATATATTGAGTAAAAAGATGAGTTAAGGGAACTAAAAAAAAAAGAGAGAGAAATTATGCTATGAATAACACGTATGATGTTTTCCCTCCTTCTTTCTTCCGGTTTTTTTTTTTTTTTTTCTTCTCACCCATTGCACTTCCAAAAGTGCTTCATGTACCGAAACCGCTCGTTGCGTCTCCTTTTACCCGAGATGGAGGTATACTGATACTGCATCCACAGGATGGTCAGACGAGCAAAGACTCTACAAGAGCGGTCTTTTATTCTTCTCTCCATCATTATGACTGGGTATTTTTCCCGTCTGAATGTATTGTCAAGGTTCATGGTCATTTATGGGCATGTCTGCTTTGTTTCGCGAGGTACTATGACCATGAGATGAACCTTCATTCGTGGAGTCAAATGGGATCAATGACAGAAATATTATACCGTAATGGGGAAGAGGGAGCACAATGTACATAGTCCGTGGGGGAAATTAGCTTCAGACACGGCCAGCACAGAGAGTGACGGCAACATATGTATAATGAATGGTGGAGAGGGGACGGGACGTTTGGATATGCAAGAGGCATCATGTTTTGCCCCGTGAGATTCAATATCTAGTGGGGAAGTAAAAAGTAATGATTCAAGCCATAGCTGGACGATTCACGTCTCGAGTGTGCTGACTCTTTCTGGCGGACAGATATCGCTAAGCAGCATGACGTGCTGTATCTGAGGGCCAGAAGCATGGACGAGAATGATGTGTAGTTGGAAGCGTTTCGGTGTTAAAAAAATTTGGGTAGTGTTAGGGAGAAAAAAAAAAAAATCTCCATCTTATCACTAGCGTTTTAATGTTGAGACAATCGATAGGATGGGTATAGACAAAGTAAGAAAGATATTTTAGTAGCACTTCCTGATCGAGGAATGACGGTTCGTGTTTCAGGGAGTGATGAAATCTCTATGCTATGTAGCAGCGCTGATGTCGTAGAGTTGGGGATTGCAAAAGGCATAACACAAGAAATCTAGTAGCGTTTTGGAGGGCGCACGATGTGTAGACGGGTACGGATATACCAAGAAAGGCATCTTATTAGTGGTGTTTGATATTCGAAGAATTTATGCATGTACAGGCATGACGAGAAATCCATCTTATTGGTAGCATTTTCATGTTCAAAGAATTGGGGGAGGTATACAGGCCGGAACGGTTTCTTGTGCCTGGGGTGATGAGTATCGGGAGGTGAAAAGCTTGTTATGCAGAATGGAGGAATCCGGATGTAGGAGTCCGGAAATACAGTAAGATTCGCATCGACAATTGAGTACTGTGGATTTGGGAATGCAAGGAAGCTTTGTGTCTACATTGAAAGTTGAGGAGCACGATACAGCTTGTGCACTTACAATTGTCACATCCAAGTAAGGTGGACGCAAGAATCTTTGTACTTGGACGATTGATCAAATTTGAATTCATATCCACACGCAAGGAAAAAGCTTGTATATGTATCATTATAATATCGTTGATGTAAAACAATCTTGTGCATCTGCATTCCTTACAGTTTGAACATATCACACCGCCCAAAATGCTAGTACATTTACAATTATAACATCCTAGTTGGATAGATGTGAAAATCTTGCACATCTGCAATCATCAGATCCTAGATGTGCAAGAGTAAAAGCTCTTACGATTAGAATTACAATGTTTTACTTACCTAGGTAGGTAGATGCAAAAATATTATTTACCTATCATTATTAGATTTCACATTCATATATATCACGAGCCTATCTATTTACAACTAACTTATAGGGAAATATAGAACATTCTTATACATCTGCCATCATCATGGACTCGCACGCCCAAAATGCTTGTACATTTACAATGGTAACATGTAGATGACGGATTACAACATCTTGTGCAATCATTCATCGTGGATCCACAAGTGTAAAAGCAAACAGTTCTTTGCATTGGCCATAGGACGTCATGTTTTATAGGAATCATGAACAATAGCTTGTCTGCCTGACAGACCATCCCTATAATTCGGATTTCCTCAGGAAAACTGGCACCAAAAAGACGTAAACCAGAGGCAATAAAAGGGGGGAAAGAAGATAATTTGGCAAGCATGTCAAGTAACGTTACGCTCCGTCCACAAGTTTGGCCCCCAAGAGCAAGGCCAGCCGCGCGCGATCTATTCTCAAAAAAAAAAAAAAAGCACCACTTTTGCCCTTAGTCCAGTAACCCCCCCCCCCCCCCCAACCATCGACTCCGCCGCGTCGACCTAAAGTCTTGGACTATACATCGCGCGTGTTTGATACATCGCCATGCTCACGTGTAGACTGGCCGTGATGGATTGCCAGTCTGTCAAGATACAACTGCTCTTCCTGGTCGAGTAGCCTCCGACTCATATCTGCGCGAAGCGCCTCGCGTCTCATGTCCGTCATGGAAACTCGCTGGGGAACGCTCTGGGAATTACAATTGGCCTTGGAGCTTGACTTGGAACTTGATCTGATGTGATGGGAGCATGTATGCGATGCCGCAGGTCTCGCGGTGGGCTTCTCGGCCAGAGACTGCGCATGTTCCCGAATACATAGAGCCAAGGACTCCGAAATTTCCATGCAGAGCGGATGCGCTTTCCCAACAATTGAAGTGAGAATGTCCAACCCACATCGGTGCTTCTCTTCGGCGCGAAAGTATCTACCGCGCAGGCGGTCCATGATAGCGGACTGCTGAATCGCCCAGGCCGTTCGCGGATGGCCAGCTCCGAGTGTTCGCGTTTGAACGTCCACGGCCTGCTCGTACAGACCTTCTACAACATCCGTGGCGGAACTGGCTTTGCAAATGTCTGCTAGATCGTCGAGAGCCTGCATAGTCAGGCGGTCGTTTCGTCCATACATTTTCTTGAGCGACAAGTAGCTTCGTCTGTGCAGAGCCTGCGCCTCGTCCAACCTGCCCAGTCGCTTATTTACATTCGCTCGCAGCCGTATCGTGCTTACGGTTTCCGGATCTGTTGGTCCAAGGGCTGCCTCTTGCTCACATTGTAGCCTTTTGTACTGGTATCGCGCGTTGGCCAAGTCGCCTCGAACAGTGGCATCGGATGCTTTAGCCAAAGCGACCTTGAACCCAAGAGCTTGGTCGAGGGAGACAGTATCGATGGCCGCCAAGACTCTAGAACTTTCCTCGAGTCGCCCTGTCTTCTGCAGAATGGACGACAGAGACAATCCGATCTCGATGCGCTCCCTCGTATTCATCTCCTCATCGAATCTGTAGTGCCGAGATAGCTCAAAGCATCCAATGGCTTGGGCAGAAGCGCCCTGCCTCTCACACAAACGGCCCAGAACATGCCATAAAACAACACGGGCATCTGAGCTTTTCGCTAGGACGCTCGACCATTTTTCGAAACAGGCTTTGGCATGAGGTACCATGATTCTGTCAAAATCATAAATCTCTCGACATGTAGATAATTCGCTCTCCTTCAGCCTCATTACATCAACGCAAGCGCTACACGCCATCCAGGCATAATCCGACTTTTCATTGTTCCCAAGCGTGTGGCGAACGTGATTTCGAACATCTGCATCTACTGCAAAGTAGTCGAATGAGGTTGGGGTTTGGTGAGATGGAGGCAAACCATACGGCGAAGAAGGGGAATGAGTCGATGAGGAACTATCAAAGGGAGTGTTCGTGATATAAATAAAACCGTGATCGAGAAGGTATTGTAGCACTTCATTCAGCTTGCCAGACTCTCGACAGACTAGATGGATGCAGTAATTGTCAGAAAAAAAACCAGAAAAACAAAAAGGTCATTTTATTTTTGGCCCCATCGATGATATGATGCTCACTCAAAGCTTACCTCTCAACTCTTCTAGAATAGCCCCAAGCCGCTCTGGAGTCTGTTTCTTTGGCGGAGAAAAGGCTTCTAAAAGCACAGTTGGTATGACCGAGGCGGAAAGCAAAGAGCTGATTTGCAGAACAGTTTTGGTCACAGAAGACTGATGAAGTGTAGAAACCAACAGGGTCAACGCCGTCTTCGACTTCATCATCGATTGATATTCAGAAATGCTCAGACCCCTGGATCTGATCCTTGCGGCCGCTATGGCTATGTCTTGCGGGTGAAATGAAAGCTGCCGTACGACCATTGATGCTGCTTCGGCTGTTCAATCCGTCGAATTAGCGACGATCCCGGTAGCGACAACGTCGGTCATTCATTGTTATTAGTCTTCTTTTTTCTTGGTAATCTCTCACCTTGTCTCGGATCTCGCATTGTATCTTGTCCAGAGAAGACTTGAAGAAGACTAATAGCTTCTTTTTCGTTCATGGCACCAACTCCCAAAATCCTCCCCCAACGGCAGCAGTTTCTGTCTCGAGAGGTCAAAATGACGTTACCGGACGAGAGTGTGGGAATAAACTCTATGATGTCATATGAGGGCTCAAAATTGTCAAACACGAGCAGCCAACCAACGTTGTCCGGACACATGAGCCAATCCTTGACGGCCTGTATCAAAGATCGCATTCGCCAGATGTCAAGCTGCAGGACATCCTTTGTCTTGTGCATATCCTCGAGTCCCGAGAAACCCAAGTCTTTTTCCACCTCCGATCGCGGCGTGTCTTTGGCGTAGTGTTCGACGATAGAATGAGCAAGCTCAAGGTACCCGTCAAAAGCGGTCAGCCAGCTCTCAGCTCGAATCCAAAAGACGAATGAAAAGTCGCCACGATTCTTTTCCACGTAGGATCGAGCGAGTGCAGTCTTGCCGGTGCCAGGTGAACCCCAAATGCAGAAAATGCGGTTGTCCAGGACCAAAGGATCGGCATCACGAGAGATCATGTGCTCTAGTTGCTCTAGGAGACCTTGTCGGGCGATGACGGAACCGGAGTCGTCCGGTAGTTTGTTGGACGGTATGGAGTAACCTTGCGATGAAAGGGACTCAAGACGATTTACTTGGAAGACAGTGTCAGGGAAAGTTAAAGATATTTGTACTATAATGCGTGGTATATCGAGTTGAAGATTACTCTTCTGGCTAAAGACTCACCTGCTGAAAAATCAAATGCCCTTCTTTTGGATTCAAGAAGGCCTGAGGTTGTGCTTGTATGCATCATTTCCCGAAATTTGTCAAGAAATATTTGGTAATTCGCGTCGCGGCCATGGAACCTAATGAGTTCCGAATGGGTGATCGGTAGTCCGATTCGAACACCCTCTGAGCCAGCAATAAAATCGTTTTGTTCAAGTGTATGTCCATCGCGTGTCTTTTTTGTCCCAAAGAATGAGAGGCTGGTTAGGTTCACAGCAATGGCTTTATATGTATCCATCTGGTACTCAAGCCACTCCAGGTCACTAGCATTCAGTTCCTCAGGTTGCAGGGACTCGGCTGATGGCAAGCCGATTCCATCAGAAAATGTAGACCCTGCTTTTTGTGTGATATGTGAAAGAGGCGGTGAGAGTAAACGTGTCAAAGACGGAGGACCGGGCAGCGGCGTGCCAAAAAAGGCAGCGCCAGAGGTGGATAGTTCAATGTCTTCCAGGTCAGGATCAGCAGCCTCAGAGGAAATCATCAGAGCGAGCTTGACGATCCAACCGCCGAGGCCGTGTGCGATGAAAAAGAGGGGTCGGCGATCGGTATGATGCTGCTCTCTCAGAGCAGCAAGCACTTTGGCGAGTCGAAGTGCTCGGCCATATGCCAGGTTGCGCAAGCTAATACCGCTGGAAATGTAGCCAAAGGCCATGATCCGAGCTTGTGGCATATCGGCGCCTAGCAACTCTTCGAGCCACGGTTTAGATATGGCTCCTTTGGAGTCACGGGTAGTCCATGAGCTAAAGCCCTGGCCACCGAAGTCATGTACAGCAACGATGCTATCGTCATATATTAATGGCACAACAAACATAACCATATGTATATTTATATATAAAGGATGTCCATCGAGAACTCACTCAACATTTGCGTTTTTCGGATCACAAAGCACGCGCAGTCCACTATATTCGGCATTCTCGTACTTGTGTGTCGAGACAGCTTCTCGCGCATGATGGACCAAGCCTCGCAGGGGTTCCATTTTATCCGTGGTCTAAAACTTGGGTCTTCTTTTTAAAAGAGTTGTCTTTTCGCGCAAGGTCAAGAATCGGCTCGGAGCAGAGGGCGGCGTACAGTTGAGTCGAACGAAAGACAGAGAGAAGGAGACAAAGAGGAATAGGCTACAAAGAATAAAGGAAAGAAATAGACGGCAGGAGAAGCAAACGTCTCTGAACAAGCCAGAACATGGTCAAGACCAGCTCAAGAGGTCTCAGGAGAACATGCAGGCGTGGGAAGCCCGACTGTTCGCCACGGGCTCGACGCTTAAACATCGACATGATGCTGAGGAATATCGATGTTCGTTGTTGTGAAGAAGGTTGGATTGCGGCCAGTAACGGGCCCGGCCGCGTCGTGAACATTGCAGCGACAGCGGTCAGTCCAAGGCCTCGATGCTGGCCGCCAGGCCGCACATCTGACGTGTCTGGAACAGATGCTGGAAGGTAGTGAGAGATCATTGAGCCGTCGATTGTTGTTCAGATGTTGCGTAAACGCGCCTCTGCGCCCGGCAGCGTTGAAAGGAACAAGATGAGAAAACTTGAATGCATCAGCGAAGTGGATGAATTAGGCTTGGGCTGTCACCTGGTCGTCAACTCACCGTCTCTAGCAGTTGTCAGCTGTTCAGATGCTGCCGCCAGCCGCCAGCCGCCAGCCGCCGCCAAGTGACCAACACGTATTGAAATTCAATTCAAGTCCAGCCCGTGGTCATCGCAACCAGACTGCACATGATAAAACACCACACATTTTTCTTCAATACTGAAAGCGTCGGACGCTAAACAAGCATGAACAGGGCTAGAATGAAGTGGTATCTAAGCAAGGATAGCAAAGAGTGCTGCCGAAGCACGCACAAGAGGAACAAACAGACCCCAAAAAAAAAAAAAAACAATACACAAGTGCCTACTGATGACAAGACCCATGTGATAAACTAGAGGGGCCCCATGTTCAAAACCCATCCATGGATGGGAAAGCAAAACAAAACGGGTGCCGCGGTCTCCACCCCTTCAGTCGAAGAACGGGTCCATGCTGACGCGCAGAATGCGCTAGAAATTTTTTATGATATTCCTCCTATACTAAGTCTCTAGTAATTTACATATAAAAGAAAATAAGTAGTGAATGGTGCGCACAGCCGCAGCCCTCGCGTAGCGCGGGTTTATGATAATCCGCGCATTAATTAGGCTCCACCTATGCGTTCTAGGCAACACACCCCCTAATTAGAGCGTGACTGACTAAGGAAGGCAGCTCTAATTACATAGAGCAGAGTATATAGTAGTATTTATAAAGGTAAAGTTAAAGTAAGGTAATAAAGAAAAGTAATAAGCTAAGGTTACGTAAAGACTGTAGATATTACAATTTCCCTTTATTAACTGCAAATTCCTTTTTTTCTTCCCTCTTTATAAGCACCTTTTTTATTATAGTTAGTTAGTCTAACCATTATCACCACTGCCGCCGCCATTATGCCTTCTTTAAGGTTAGGGAAGGTCCTCTAGGAGGATGCCTAGTAGGTACTCCCTTTAGAGGTCTCTTTTAAAATTTCTTTTACTTTTAAGGCTTATAATACTAATAAGCCTTTTATACCTTCTTTATCCTCCCTACCACCCCCTCTATCTCCCTTATTGCCCCTTTTAAGTCTATAGTGCTCTAAGGGTAGCTAGAAGCCTCTCCCTTTATAAGCATATAAAGGTTATAGGGGCTTTGCTTTAAGGACTCCTTTATAGCAAAGGAAGGAGTGGATAGTAAGTCTTAAGAACGCTTTACCTTTCTTTTAATAACTTTACTAACTTTATAAAGCTAGCGTTACCTATGTTTTGCAGTGCGCTATACCTTATACCCTACTTAGGGTGTATAAGGGCTGCTATTATAAGTAAGGGTAATAATAAAAGATACTATAAGACTAGGTTTAGAAAGTCTTTAAAATGCTTTTTATATAAGTTAGGCAATTATTATTATAATAACTTATACCTTATTATAGTTCCTATTACTAAATAGATGCTAGTAGTATAGGGTTATAACTAAAGAGTAAGCTTTCCTTTACTATATACCTTAATTCTACTATAAATACTAATGCTTTCTCTTTTCCTTAACTATATAATTAGTGCTATTAGGCACTAAAGTTATAGCTAAAACTCCTTATAGAACCAGACTCTATATATAAGGGTATACCCTATATTAGGGCTAATAATGCTGCTAGGGGCTTATTAGTAGTAGAAAGGGAAGCTAAGGTAGCTGTAGTAATAGCTAGTGTAAAGAAAGTTATTAAAAAATATATATAAAAGCACTGTTAGAGTCTTATTTCTTTAGAGCTAATGCGTACCTTATGTTATGCTTAGTGCTTGCTTTTACTTTTATCTTTACTTTTTATACTATTGCCTACCTTAGGTAGATTTTATTTACTTTAGTAGCTCTTTCGCTATTTAAGGGGAGGGCTCTTATATATTTATTAGGGCAATATACCTAATGCCCCCCCTTTTTGTATACCTATGCTATAGCTATAACTTTATATGTATAGCGCGTTTTTTAAGTTATTTAAACGCAGCGTTTAATTTTTTTAGACTTAGCACTTTTTAGCTCTTTTTTTAACTAGGAACTGTGCGTGTGTCTATTAGGCTAAGCATTCCTTTAAAGTGTTTAAATTACTACTAATTAAGCGCCTTAATAAATCTATCTGCAGGCATCTTAGTAGTGGGAAGATATTTAACCTTAAAGCTTCCACACTTATATTCCTACTTTAACCACATATTATATATATTAATATAGTGCAAACGAGTTATAAGTCTCTTGCTCTTATTAAGAATAAGGCGAATTATCTATTAGTTATTACAGTGAATTACCTAGTCCTTATATATATTAAATTAAATGTCTTTAAAGAGGCGCTGTAGACTAATGGTTTTATATGCGGTTTATAATAAGGAGAGCAGTTCTGCCTCTATTATTAAGGTTATAACTGTTAATTAATATATTGCCTTCTAGATTATAGGTCCTTTAAAAAGCATAATAAGATATCCCTATAACAAGCGTTGTGTGCTTACATCGTTAGCAAAGGAAGCGTTGCTTACTATCTAAATTACTTATATTTCTCTTATACAACTAAACTTAAGGGCAAGGTGTTTTATAAGGGCTAAATATCTAATTACTTAGTCTGCTACCCTAATATACTCTAGTCCTAGGTTTGTAAGGAATTACAATAATTTTGCTGCAGTATACGTAACGTCGGGCCTTATTATAATTGCTATATAGAGAATTAACCCTATTTTTTCCTAGTATACTCTTACAGTTTACTTATTAGCTTCTCCCTTGCGCTTTTAGTACTCTATAGCCAGGATTGGGATAGTAGGGAAGGATCCATTGCCTACTTAACTGAATTTTTCTCTAATTTTACTAATGTATGCTTTATAGCTTAGGTAAATCCTTTATTTTTCTCTATTGCAGAGCACCTAAATGCCTAGGAAAAAACATACGTTGCCTTTATCCTCTAGTTTATACACACTCTTAAGTCCTTAGATTAGCTTTTCTACCTTAGTTAATTATTCCTTATAGAAAGCTATAATAATATTATTTATAAAGAATATTATAAATACATTACACTCTTTTATATAAAATAAACAAGGCTCCTCTAGGTATACTTTAAGCCCTAATTCTTTAAGCTTTATGCTTAGCTCCTTAAACTATAATTATAGTAAGTCTTATAGTCTATATAATGCTTTAAGTAATTCTATGCATTTATCTGCTATCTTAAAACCTTTAGGCAGCTTATATATTACTAGTATTAAATTTGCGCTTTGCCTTGCATATAAGAACGCGTTTTTTACATTGAATTGTCTTGTTTTAAGATTAAACCTAGCTACTAGAGCTATAAATATTCTAAAACTGTGCATAGTGAGCATTGTAGCATAGGTTCGTTCGATTGTGGCCTTTTCTTATAGGTCTCCTCTTATATAAATCCAGGCTTTGTATCTCTTTAGAGTTCCCTTCTTGTTAAATTTGTATGTAAAAACCCACTTTAATAGTATTAGCCTTAATTGTGCTTATAATCGCTTGATTTACTTTTATATGCCTCTTTTCTTAAGTTTTATAATCTCTTCTTTTATTGCTTTAATTTATTACTTTTGCATTAAATAATTTATAGCTTTATAATAATTCTTTAGAGGCTTTGCGAAATTTAACTAATAAATAGTCTTTAATTGTATTTTTCCTTTAAGGTAAGCTCTGCTCTTATTATTACACTAAGCATTAATTATAGTAAATATAGTCTTTATGCTCTAGTTATTATAGTCTTTATCCTTAAGCTAATTAGGCTATAGACTTAATATTGATTTCTACAAGCAATTAATGAGGTAATGGTTAGGTCTTCTTTTGCATAAGATATCCTAATTTTAAATGCATCCCTTGCTTTCTAGCTTCTAAAGTTAAGCGCTCTAGCGCGTTACTAGTTATGCCTAAAAGCTCTCTTCTTCCTAAGTTTACTAGGGTAGTAGTGTGTCTTATAAGTCTTAGAGGGTAGCTAGTCCTTGCTAACTCTGTAACGTATTTATCTAATGCATTAAGTGCTCTAAGTTATAATAATAAGCTTCTATCTTATCTAATATCTAAGTAGTTATTTTGCCTTTAGTAGTAGGTTTGTTTTTATTGCCTTAATCCTATGTATATTATTCCAGAACTATAGGATTATCTAGGTTTTATTAACCTTTATTAATTAAGCTCTATTAACTCTCATAACTAAAGCTCGTAGGAGCCTCTCCTTAGTGTGCAGTCTGCTCTATAACTACACAATTAGGCATTGCCTAGGGATTTTAAAGTCTAAAAATGCATTTATAAGCTCCTAAGGGTGCTTTACTAGAAACCTCTATTGCGTTAGGCGCTTCTATCCCTAAGTTTAAACTCTCTAGGCGTATTTATTCTATCTTTAGTAATTGCTTTAGTAGTGATAGGAGGAGATTAACTTCTTTGTTAAGTTCTATATCTATTTAAAGAGCTTAGAATTACGCTTTTAGCTTAGGGACTAATTATGCCTTAGCGCTTTCCTTTCTTAAATTATAAAAGACTTTCTTATTAAAGGTTATATTCCTTATTATTATTACCTTCCTTAGTAAGGGGATCTATATATAATAAATCCTTAAGGCTACGTAGCCCACTAGATATCTAATATAGCCTTTAGGGCTTGTCTTAAAATACTGTCTATTTCTATTAGCTTTACGCTCCCTTAATATTAGAAAAGCGCAGTATCTATATACATATAAGCCGCTCTAATCTAGTCTTAGGTCTACTGTATGCGCTCTTATTAGTAAATATATATTATTATAGAACTAGCTCTTAAGGACTTTAATAGGCGTTTTCCACTCTAATTGCTACATTAGACTTATATTATATAGGAAAGCTATAGCCTATATACTTTCTAACTATAAGTTTAGTAGGAGCCTTATACTATAAAGTATAGTAATAGACTTTATTATAATTATTTAATTCGCTCTTTCTATATTTCTATTTAGCTTATAAGTGTATAGCAAAGGGCACTCTAATTCTATGCCTTTAGATCGCACCTATACTTAGAATACTATATAGCCCTACTCTAAAATCACTACTCTTTCGTTATCCTACTTATATCTTACAATTAAGAGTCTAAATTACCTTAATACCTATTATTTAAAGTAAACTAATATATTAAAAACTATCTTAAGGGTTTTGTTAGGAAGCGCATACACCTATATTATCTTACTATACTTATCTTTAAAGATAAGTAGCTACCTTATACTATTAAAGCTCTCTAGGTAATCTTAAAGATCCTAGTAAACACACTAAAAAGGTTTAGGAGCCTGCCTTTTTAGTTATTTTTATAAGATTATGCGTTTAGCGTGTGTGAGCGTATAGGCATTATAGTCTTTACGCTCTATTTCTTAAATTTACACACCCCTTGCATATAAAGTAAGCTTGCTTAGAGCGTCTTTACCTAGGTAGCTAGATTGTAAATACTAAATCTCTTCTTTATTAGTATATAGCAAGCTTAGGTCTCTACTAGGATGCTAGCGCTATAAGCTATATGTATATATGTTATATAATTTTATTATAGAAAACATAACTAGAGGGGAGCATAGAATTGTCTTTAAGGGAATTTCTAAATAGTTATAAAGAGGCTTATATTTAAGGAATATAATATTATACTTTCTAATAAGGTTAGTAAGCATTACACTTTATTTTATAGGTCTAAAGCGTAAAGTGCTATTAGATCTACAATACTATACGCCCTTTTTTATTAGATAACTCTCTAATATAATATTTACATAAAATCCCTTAATAACTGCTATATTTATTAATATAAGGTCTTCTATTAAAGTACTGTTTTTCCCATTTAAAATCTTCCTAAGTATATAAGTCCCTCTTCTACTAATCTAAAAGAATATTATTACTGCCTTAAGATAGTTATTATTAGTGGGTTTAAATATTCCAGGCTTTAGAAGGTTAACGCTATTAACCACATACATTACTCTACAGTTATTAAAAAGAGTGCTCTTTAATAGTGTATGCTCCTTACACTCTAGTGTTATAAAGACTGCCTTTAATAGTTTATCTATGCTAACTAAGTTAGGGTTAAGAATTGCTACTAAGATTGCTCTAAGGAAGCCTCCTTTATCTTTATATAAGGCCCTTTTAATTTATCTATTTTTCTTAATATTAGCGTAGAGGGTCTCCTAACGAGAGCTTTCATAGCTTTATTTAGCCTTATTAAGTTTGTCTTTTATTAGCTTATAATAGAGGTTAGTCTCTTTCCCTATAATAGCTTAATATAGAATCTTATATTCTTTTAGCTTTTAAGCGTGCTTTCTATACAATTTTCTATATAGATAGTTATAGCTTTTTATTCCCTTTTTAGCCTTACTCTTACTCTTATTATTAAAGCGTATGCCTAGTGTAGCGTAGACTCCTTTTCTAGCTAATGTCTTAAAGGTCTAAGTTGCCTTATAGTATCTTATAAATTTATTAGCAATGCTCTATAGCGTTATCTCTTTAGGAAGAGAATTAGAGTATTTAATAAGTTTAATAAGCTTTACTCTTACTTAGAAAGGCTTAAAGCGCATTCTAACTGCTTAAAGGAAATTATAGATTATATTTAGTCCTTAGACCTTATTAATATTATTCTATAAAGCTCTTTAATAGAGTGTGTTTTATAATTTAATCTAGCAGTTAGGTTATATATTTACGCGTTTAGCCTCCTAAAGGAGTGTAAGGTAGTGTATTACTATCTCTACTCTTATAATTATATTTCCTAGTAAGAATTATGCCTTAAGGTGCTTAATAATTCTTTTTAAAGGGATTTCTCCCTCTTTAAGGTTACCTTATAGAGAATTTAATACTATAGAGTATATATTTAGTTTAATAGAGCTTACTATTTAAAAATAAAGAGCTTAATCTTTCTTTTCCTACTCTTTATATTTATAGAAAGCAATCTCCCCTTTATATTTATAATACTAAAGAGCTTTATTTATTATAAATTTACAATTATCTATAGAATACTTTATAATAAATTAAATATATTTATCTTTAATAATAGCTTTTAGCTTCCTAGGAAGGTTTAATTCTTTTTTTAAAAGTATAGGGTTTACTTTATCCTAAATTAATAACCCTTAAGCCGCTCCCTTAAAAGCTTTAATCTAGTTATTCCAGTGCTCTATAGATATAAGCTTCTTTATTAACACTAGAATCTGCAAACTTATAATAGAGGTTATCTTACCGTTAAAAAGAGAATAAAAAGAGATTTAAACACATACATTTAATAATACAGGCGCGCAGCGTTAGTTATAGGGAGTCTCTTTAACTTCCTTCTAGGCTTATAACTAACGCACAGAATGCGCTAGAAATTTTTTATAATATTCCTCCTATACTAAGTCTCTAGTAATTTACATACAAAAGAAAATAAGTAGTGAATGGTGCGCACAGCCGCAGCCCTCGCGTAGCGCGGGTTTATGATAATCCGCGCATTGATTAGGCTCCACCTATGCGTTCCGGGCAACACATGCCCAGCTCCTCCGCCATCTTCTCAAACTCGTCGTACTGTTCCCTTTCCTCCTCGGTCAGCTCCTTGGTAGGGGAGTTGCCGCCACCCATAAAGTTGTGGATGGTGCCCCCGTCGCCCTCATGAGGCAGATCCCTCATCTCGGGCCAGTGGTCTGCGCGGTCCATGACGGCCAACCCGTGCTTTTCGCCCTGCAACATGCGACGTAATTTGGCCCGGGCCCCCGACACCTTGACGAGCTCAATCTTCCGGTAGCCCATGAACACAATGGACTCTCCCTCGTAACAAGCGGAATAGCCCTTTTCGCGCACGATGCCGACTCTGGCTCCAGTGCCAACGCTGATGCCCGTACTCGGATCGACGGGGACTTGTGCAGAGACGCCGGCTGCCTTGCTTGAGCCGTGGGACTGCGTCTCCTCGAGGTTCATAAACGTCACGATATCGGTGATGAAGTAGCCCACGCCGTGATTGCTTTGGAGCAGGTCGAACAGTTCGTCAAAGTATTGGTCGTGGTGCAGCAGATCCTTGAACTTTTCGCCGGGCGAGTCCATGTGCCAGACTCGAGCAATCGTGGCCACATTCTCGCTGCTTCTCTCCTTGGCTCGATCGACGAAGGCATCGATGATGTTGGAGACGGTGGCTTTAAGGGTCGCGTCGTGAATGTTGCGCTCCCAGAACCTCACATTGTGCACCTGGACGGGCTTGGGATCCAGATCCGGAACAAGTTCCTTGGGAAACTTGGTAGAACGGTATGGGATATGGCTCTCGGTGGGCAGGTCGGGATATTTGACGACGCTGCCCAGAAGTTTGTCACGATATTCGGACGCGTCGAGGCGAGGAGATATCAGCCAGAGGCCCTTTCTTCGCTCGGCCTGGGTCATGTTGGCGGAATTTGCTTGGAGTTGATCGACAAGGTTTGATGGCACGACAGATGATTGATGCAGGACAACATTTACGTGCCTTTTCTTTTCTTTTCTTTTCTTTTCTTTTTCTTCTTCTTTTTTTTTCTTGCTGAGAGGTTGCAGGATATACCAGTCAAATATGTTTGGCAGCTCGTCATGCGATCAACGTGATATGACGGGTCACGGCAGGAGCATTACTGTTCGTGCGACCGCTCCACTTTTTCTCCTGGAGTCGGCGCGAACAGCTGCCACGACTGATGGATTGTTTCTTCACATCAGCCTCGCTTTTGTCTGCCTTGTTTTCCTTGTTTTCGTTGTTGTTGTCGTTGTTTCCTTGTTGTTTGTGGCCGTTGTTCGTCGTCGTTGCGAGGGCCCATGCATCACTCGAGCCAGTTACCCTGTGACCCGTCCGGTCATCCACCCAACGCACTCGTGCAATATAGGTGCTAAGCCACCACGAAATCCCCTTCAAGCTCCGAGCCCGTGACCATAACGGTGCCAAGCCCTTCCTATTGCCGGAAAACATCCCCCGCCAATAGCACAAGAACGGAGACCCGGATTCAAGGCACCAGAGTCGGCTCGTTCAAGTGAAACAAGCCGTTGAACAAGAGTTGGCTGGGGTCAGAAGCAAACGGCGAAATGCTGCATTTGCAGTGTTCACACCGCTTGTAGCCTTGCGTGACTTCTAGTAACCTTGTAGAACGATCTCGCCAACAGCGCATTCAGGATAATACCGGCGATATTGGCCTGTAGCCTTCTCATCACCGAAGCTATGAAGTGATATAGATGATTTGTATCACTCTTTTGTAAGGGCGTCTAGCATGGACAAATCATGGCACATGCAGAGAATATCAGGCCACCAGGGCTGGTGTACCAGCAGACAACTCGCCTTCAAGGTGGGAGCGTCTCTGGGGGCGTCTCTGGGGGCGTGGGGGCGGGGAAAGTACCTCATGTCAATTCGCAGACTCATGTTGGGTTCTTGAACACGCAGAAATTCACATGCAACATGGAAGAGGAAGTCGCCCCAACTCTTTTTTGGCTGCAAGGGTACCTAAATGGTCTTTTTTTTTTTTAAAAAAAAAAGAAAAAAAAAAAAATACGCGGCTCTTTTTTTTTCCACGCACGATCCCTAATCAATTCCACCCATACAGTATGTATATACAAAAAAAGAAAAGGTCAGTAAATTCACTCGTTTCTACCGTGTCCCTGCCGGGCTAAAGTTAGACGCCATCCCGACCCTGGCGTCTGGGGCCGAGCAGGACCACACCTCGACGTGCTAAGAGTAGACTGATTGGTGGTCGACTTGCCTCTCCAACTCCATTGCCAGCATCCAGCTCCAGCTCCAGCAACAACAACACAACAAGAGATGCAAACATGGTCAAGCTTTCGCCGTCGCTGAAGTCGCTCATCAGCGCATCCTTTGCGCGGCCTGGATCCGTACCCGCCTCGCCCGCCATCCGTCACACCTACCAGTCAATTGCGCAGGATGCAGCTGCGCGAAAACTCGGATTGAAGCCGTGGCTGGCGATATCGGTTAGTTGAAAAGCTCCCTTTCTGACTTGCCGACCTTTTGAACCCTTTTTGCAATGGAAATGTCCGGTAGGCCTGTAGGTTGTGAGTAGTTTGGGCATTTTTGCTGATATTTCTCCTTTCTTCTCTTCTACCCTTCTTCTCTTGATCCCGCCCCTATTTCTTTGATCCTTTCTGTTCTTCGCTCCTCCCCCTTCCACTTGTCCCTTTTTTTTTTCTTTTTTTTTTTTTAAAAAAAAAAAAGACCGCGGCGACCATTACTCTCAACTCGCCTGATTCACTCCCAATTTTACACGAAATTGCATCCACGGGCCAGGACCAAGAATCACAAACCCAGGCGGCCGAATTTATGAGGGAAGTCGGGCTCAAGTGCATCTCCTTCAATGGCGTACCCCGGACAATCAACTGCCTGAATGGCTTCCGCGCCGGCCTGCCCAAGGATGTAGTGTCTTTGCTCGAGACCCGACCTTCGCGAATGCTCACGTCAGCAAATATAGACCATGTTTCGGCTCGGGGACAGCAATTGTGGGAGTCCATCTACACGCCCTTGCACGACAAGCTGTGGGAGAAACTTGGGCGAGCGCATCCCGATCTCCCCGTCCACATACTCGGCTGTCATTATGGGCCGTTGCTGTCGGATCCGGCTCCCGCAGCGGCGGATCGACGCCCATCACTTGTCCGAGCCGGTGGGGTGTTCACGTCCATGGTGGCGATTGCTTGTCTGCGTGCGCAGACGGGGGTCGAACCGCAGCTTGTGTCGCATATTCTTGGGTTGAAGAAGGCAGCCAAGAAAGGGACACACGTGACAGATGAAGGTGACGGCTCTACTGAGAGCCAGGACGCGGTGGCGTGGCTGGCAGGAGATGACGGGCTGGAGTGGATGTTGACGAGCGTCGATGGGATTGTGCGGGCGATGGGGGGCCCCAACTTTGCCCACATGCAAGCAGGTGGGGGATCCAGGCGATGAGATTTCGATGCATGCATGGTGCAGGTCGGGAACCAGGGCCTGCAACCTGCCAGCCACCTGCCAGCGAACCGAGAAGCAATCCGCCCCAGCTGCCGAAGTCACGTGACCTCGCCAGCGGCCGAGCAAGGATTTTTTTATATAGAGCTCAATTTGAAAACACGTATCCTTTTCAACCCTAAAAACAAAGTGATACACGATGTAATATCCATGTCGTGATAAATCGGTTATTACGGTTCGATTAGCTCAAATCCCCGTCAAGTACAGCGGAGTGGCTCCTATGGATTCGTCAGTCCGCCCGCACTCGGAGATTATGTCCACTCCGGAGCCCGTCCATGTCTGCCGCCATCTGCAGGGTTCAATTGTTTTTTTCCGACTCCAAACACCCGAGAGCCTGCATGCGACATGTCCAACAAGGTTTGCCAGTGGATGAGCTCCTCGAGCACGTGTCGGCATCGGCGTCAAAGGTTATCGAGCTCGAACAAACTGACCGTTGATGGCATGTGCCAGGCTCCAGTCCGCACATCATCGGCCCCAACGCTTTCGCTCACGGCCAGTACGTTGTCGGACTCTCCCTACTCCTGCACATGGCCATAACCGCTGACTCGCATCTGGCTTCTGGGTCGCATATCGGGTCTCGTCAGTGTCATGTTGGATCGTGTCGGACTGCCGAATTTGCTCATATCTCACGAACATGCATGTTGCCATTGCCACGCGGTACTTTGACTTGCGGAGAATAGTTGGCCGTCGTTGTCACAAGTGTATTCACGATCAGCTGATCAACCCTGATACACAAAGACACGGACTTCTGACGGCAGCATAGAACAAGGCCGTCGGTGCTCACTCAATATGCTTAGCTCTGCCGACTCCTGAAAACCGTCGGTTCAGGGCGAGACACCCCCTCTAATGTCTACCGTGAATGATGGCCCATCCTCGGCGCGCAGCAACGGATAATGGACAAGACTTCCAAGACTTCTAAAGACCATCTCGTGTGCCATCGCACGCCACACTTTGAGGCCGAAACGCCGAGTCGGCGAGATAATAGATTGTCCGTGGATTGCGCTGCGCACATGTCCGTGTGGTGCGGTCCGCTCATGCCAGCACGCACATAGGCGATTCCGGATATCCCCGTTCCCAGTCGACACGGAAGCTGTCCGGTCCTTCGGCCGACTATGTCGCATTTCCGAAGCCATGGATGCTGTCACGATGTTTTCTCTCGACGAGGGATGCGTATTGAATCTGCTTTGTCAGAGACTCAAAGCGCTACCTACTGAGTCCTGACATGCGAAATAGAGTGCAGACGACGGAGCTCGAGAAACTGTCGTGTAGGAATCACGCACCCTAGCAAAGCAAGCAAATACGCTCGTTTCAATGGATGGAGAGCAGCCCATGATTAGACACTATTCTTGCAGACTGGGTCGGCCAGCCGGTCGACTGGCCGTGGCTTCAAATCGGCCAAAATCGAGATCATTACTACGTACATCTCGATGTTATCCAACAACATGCAGCCTCCCTCTCGCATGTCGCAGTTATCCCATGCCTTCTCCACCCACGGCTTGAACGCCGTGGCGTCTTCATCTGAGCACTCAATTGGTTTGCCATGACCAAGTTTCGGATGCGAGGCATGCACCGCAACGTCCCCGCCATCGCCGCACATGGAGGAATAAGTGCGCGGAATTGATGTCGTTACTCGGACACCGACGGCGCATCACGCGCGAACAAAAAATGTTGAACCGAAAAAAAAAAATAGTATGAACACATGGAGCGCCAACGTGCATGCAACCGTCAAGTAATGCATATATACATATCTAATATATTTCTATACATTACTATTGACCCTTCCAATTCGTTTCGATGTCCAACTTACATGCATTAGTACATCAGAGAAGAACACATATTGATCAAACCTTTCTCTATCTCTCCTCCTCTCTATCTATACTCACCATTTCTACTACTCTTTTTTTTCTCCGCCCTACCAAGACTACCACCTTGCTTGGCGACGTGCTCAGCCCATCTTCAAGCGTTCATCAAGTCACAGTACGCGGCGATTTCGAAAGAAAGGAAAAAGAATGCCATCTTTTTGCGCAACAGAAATCATGGCCGTGGGAAAAGAAACCCTGAAGCACACATCCAAAGTCACACCACGTCTACTGCCCGTCGTGGTAGATCAGATTGCTGCCTCCGACCCTGGACATCCGTATATTTACCAACCAAAGTCCAGTCGGCCCCAAGATGGATGGGGACCTATTTCTTTCGGAGAATTGGCCAATGCGATCAACCATGTAGCGCATCTTATGACGAAAACTGTCAAGATGGAAAGCAAAGACAAGTTCCCTACCGTGGCTTATTTTGGGCACAATGATGTTCGCATCGGCATCGTGACCCTCGCTGCTATCAAAGCAGGATGTAAAGCCTTTTTTGTCTCACCAAGAAACACCACCGAGGGACAACGACGTTTGTTCCGTGAAACCAACTGCAAACACGTCTGGTACGCCGAGTCGTTCTCTTCAGCAGTCCAGACATGGACACAGGGGCAAGATATTTCATGCTGGCAAGTTCCTCTGGAGGAACAGTGGCTACATGCAGAAACAAGTCCCTTCCCATACACCAAAACGTATCAAGAGGCCCGCTTCGACCCTCTGGTGGTTCTGCACACCAGTGGCACGACGGGTTTCCCCAAGCCCATCGTCGTGAGGCAAGGCGGCATGGCTATTGCCGACGAGTATCGAGTCAACCTTGAATCCGGAGGGGAGGAATTCATCTGGAACTACTGGAAGTCACACTCGACACGGTTGCTCTGCATCTTTCCACCTTTTCATGGAGCCGGTGTGATTGTGGCTTTCTTGACTGGACCCATCTATTTTGACATTTCTGTCGCTCTGCCGCCCAGTAACCACCCCCTGACGGCGGAGCTGGCATTGAACTGTCTGCTACATTCTGGCTCAGACGCGACTTTATTGCCGCCTTCTATTGTTGAGGAACTAACCACGTCGGAGAAAGGACTTAGCACTCTTGAAAAGCTAAACTATGTTTCTTTTGGTGGAGGTACGGGAATCGTCTCCTCCTCTCCCTTTTTCAGTCGCTTGTTGAGCGACAGTGGTGGGCTCAAGACGGAACGAGTAGACTGACCACAAACGCTTTCAGGTAATTTGTCCCAGGAAGCTGGAGACCGGCTTCTCGAACACGGTATTACCCCTGTCAATGCAATTGGCTCGACCGAGTAGGTACAATCTCCTCCCCTCGTTTCAATTGTTGAGATTTCTTCTTCTTCTTCTCTCTTCTTCCCCTCCTCTTTGGAAGAAATGCGAGCTAAGTCGCCTATACGTAGGAACATGGCCTATGTATTGTACTTTCAACGGGACCTCAAGGATTGGCAGTACTTTCATATTGACGTGGAAATAATGGGCGGAGTGTGGGAGCTTCGAGACGAAGAGGACCAAGCCTATGAACTTGTGTTCCGCCGCAAAGATGCCTATGATCCCCTCAACCAGGCATGTTTCTATACCTTTCCGGATAAAATGGAATGGAGAACAGGAGATTTATACCAGGCTCATCCTACGCGTAAAAACAATTGGCGATACCGAGGACGGGCCGATGACGTTATTGTTTTTTCCAACGGGGAGAAGCTGAACCCCGTGACAATCGAAGCTGGACTCACGGGGCACCCCTTGATTAGGGGTGCCCTGGTGGTTGGTCAGGACCGCTTCCAACCCGCCATTTTTCTGGAGCCATATACCCATCCCGCGTCAGAAGAAGAGGCGAGAAGGTTGATTGACGAGATTTGGCCGCTGATTGAGGAGCTCAACAAACAGACCGTGGCACATGGCCGCATCTCGCGGCAACTTGTGGCCCTCACGGACCCAGACGTACCCTTTCCACGAACTCCCAAGGGGACTGTGTCGCGTGTTCCCGCTAATCACCTGTACAGGAAGAGAGTGGACGAGCTTTTTCAGCGTGCTGACATTATCGATGCGGCGGATCTCCTTTCTTTGGATGCGAGCTCCCACGACGCCATGCTCGCGTCTCTCATGACCCTGCTTGTCGACAAGATGAGAATCAGCCACATTGAAGCCAATCAGGATTTTTTCAGCGCCGGCATGGATTCGCTCCAGGTCTTGACTCTTACCAGGCTCCTGAAAGCGAGCTTGGAGGCTGCGGGGTTCAAGGCATCTCCCGATGCGATCGCCCCGCGCAGAGTCTACGCGAATTCCACTCCGGCTCGGCTTGCACAGTATCTGTACGCGTTATCGCGTGGACAGATGGGGAACACGGGGAACGGACAAACGTCCAACGGTCAAGGGAGGCAAGCGGACTTCGCAGTGTGGGAAGGCTTGGTGGCCAAGTACACGGAGAACCTTCCCGCTCGCCAGGGCCAAGCGGACAAGCCAAAGCCGCTCGACGAGGGGCAGACCATCCTCGTCACGGGCACGACAGGCTCTCTTGGCGCCTACATGCTGGATATTCTCTGCAGACTGCCGAGCGTCAAATCCGTCATTGCCCTGAATCGTGGACCAGATGGTGGCGCATCCCGACAGCCCAGCATAAACGGCGACCGGGGCCTCACCACGGACTTTTCCAAGGTCACGTTTCTTTGCTCTGACCTCGGAAGGACTGATTTGGGAGTGGGCAAGGCTTCGTATGATGAGCTGCTCGAGACGTGCGATCGCATCATCCACAATGCCTGGCCGGTCAACTTCAACCTCAGCGTGGCGACGTTTGAGCCCTACATCCGCGGCGTGCGTCATCTGGTGGACTTTTCCAGCGCGGCCAAGAAGCAGGTGCCCATTGTCTTTGTGTCCAGCATCGGAAGCGTCCAAGGATGGACGCGCCCGGAGGCCGTGCCCGAGGAAGCGCTGGCGGCGCCGGAGCTGGCCATGATGGGCTACGGCCTCTCCAAACTGGCGGGCAGCATGATCCTGGACGCGGCCTACCAACAGTCGGGCGTGCCCAGCGCCTCTGTGCGCGTTGGACAAATCGCCGGGCCCCGCGGCGAGCAGGGCAAATGGAATCCGCAAGAGTTTGTGCCCAGCATGATTGCCAGCTCCGTCCACATGGGGATCCTCCCGGCCGACCTGGGCACCATTGACGTCGTCGACTGGATGCCCGTCGAAGACGTCGCGGGCACTGTGCTCGACCTTGCGGGCATCACTCAGCCAAAGGACGTGTCCGACATTAGCGGCTACTTTCACCTCGTGAACCCGCACCGTGTGCCATGGCGGGAGATGGCCCAGGCGATCCAGGAATTCTACCACGACCGCATCCACAAGCTCGTCAGTTTCGAGGAGTGGCTCCAGGCCCTCGAAGGGACGGCGTCTTCCTCTTCCGGGGCCGTCGTCGACGAAGCCAGTCTGGACAAGAACCCGGCCGCCAAGCTGCTCGATACGTTTCGCGGCTTCGCGCAGGCCAAGGCTGCGGGCAAGAAGCAGGTGTTTCTGGAGACGAAGAGGACGGTGGCGCAGAGCAAGACGGCGGGGGGGATGAGGGGTGTGAATGCGGAGATGGTGAAGAAATGGTGTCGACAGTGGGATTTGTGAGTTGGTGCACCGTGCGTGTATGTATGTACATGTTGAGAGCAGAATAAATTGACTGTGTATCCCTAGCCTTCTTATATATGATAAGTAGCTACTATTACCTTGAGTATAAACCTGTGGAACTTGAAGTCATGATTCTTCAGTACTCATACCGTCTTTATTTTTTATCCTCTCTTCTTGTTTGTTCCTTTATTTTATTTTTTTTGTTCTCTTCTTTTTTTTTTCTCTTCTTTTCTCTTGTTCAAGTATCTTGAGCCAAGGATGCATATAGCCTATAAAAACCATGGGTAAGGAGAATGCCATTCGTGATGATGACAATAATAACAAACACCCGAAATCTCTAAAGTTTCCTGGAAAAAAAAGAAAAAAATCAAACCTCTTGCCCCAAATCCTCCATGGCAGATCCCCCCAACTCCTTCATCGCAAATCCCACCTCATACCCGTCCCCGCACACCAACCCCGCCCTCTCATCACAACCTTCGGCCGCCCTGGCCAGAACATCCCCCCCGTCCACCGGATCGACGGCCCTCCCGCCCGCACACTCCACCACCAGCGCCACGGGCATCAGCTCATACAGCCTCCGCAGCTTGGCTCTGCTCCGGCTCGTCACGGGGGAGAGATAGACGCCGCGACCCTTGCTCAGCGCGTGGACCACGTCGGGGACCAGCCCGCCGCTGTAGCGCAGGGTGTACCCCTCGCGGATGTACCTCCCCACGAGATGCCAGTAGCGGGGATCCTGGGCCGCGGCGCGGAGATTCGCCGGCGCAAAGTACCGAGTTTCGCGGCCGGTGGGCGTGGGGTCCGCGTGGAAGCGCACTTTCTCGCGGATGATGGCGTTCTGGGGGTGCTCGTCGAACGGCGACGGAGAGAGACCAAGACCAACTTCCACGCAGAGGGGTTCGTGGCCGGGGATGCGGATCGCCACGACGGCGGTCGTTCTCGGGCCGTACACGCCCAGTATGGCGGCGACTTGGTGCGTCGAGGGCTGGCTGTGGAGGGCCGACTCGCCGAGCCAGATGCCGATGATGGTGCCGACGGTCCAGTTGGGCCCGATGATGGAGCTCCCGTCGAGGGGGTCAAACGCCACGGTGTAGCGCAGCGACGAAGCCTCCGTGTCGGTTTCCGTGTCCGTGTCCGAGGACCGGCGCGGGTGGATGACGCGTCTCTCAACAGGGTCTTCCTCGCTGCTGGCGGTGCTGATGGCGGGACAGGAGGCGATGGTCTCGCGGAGGAGCTGCTCGGCGAGGACGTCGACGTTGAGCTGAGTGTCGCCAAAAAGGTTGAGGGGGTTGCCATCGGCGGCGGAGATGTGGTGCCGGTGGCGGAGGGCGGAGCCGATGCGGGAGATGCTGGTGAGGAGGGCGGGGATGATGGCGGTGGTGAGGGGGAGGTGGGCGGGAGGGAGGGACTGGGCCTGGGCCCAGGTGTGAAAGGGCATTGATTCCATGGTTGGGGGCTCAAATGGGAAGATGTGGTGAAGTGATGCTTGAGTGAGGCGTGTGTGAGAGAGAGAGTGTGTGTGAATGTGGGTGGGGGTAGTTGTTGAGAGACATGGACAATGAGACTGATTAAATGCACATAATTATTGACAGGACATATTGCACTTTACACCGTTCTGTTCTCTTGTGTTTATTCTTGTCATTTCTTTGCTTCAAAAAAGAGAAATGCTCAGCATATTAGATATCATTTGCAAGAAAAAAAAGAAAAGGAAAGAAAGAAAAAAAGATGGAGCAACAAGGGAAAGAAAACTGAAAAAAAAAAGTCAGAAAGCATCGTGAAACGATGTTGCTCCCGGCAGGGCTTGAACCTGCGGCCTCCGCATTACTAACGTTTATTAGTACGAAGCTCTAACCAACTGAGCTACGGAAGCTTTCTCGCTTGTCGAAGATGTGGAGACTTATTCTTAACTATGATCTCCTGTCTTGTCACTCTTTCTAGACGTCCTGCATCCCCTCGACGAACAGTTGTCAACGACGAGCATGAAATCTGCATCTCGACGCTTCCCCCAACTCACGGTCTGTCTCTCTTGTCCGCCCCCGCCCCCGCCCCCGCCCCCGCCTCCCGATGACGCCTCTCGGCATCACTTCCAAGACGCGAGTCCCGTCTTGCTCCGGACGCACCGAGTCGCCGACATCCATCGGCGACACACGTCGGCACCTCCAAGTCCAAACTCTCCTCTGCCTCGGCACCGCGACAATGCTGCTAAAAGGCCCAAACCCCTAAAACGCCGCGCTAGACAGACAAGCGCTGTCGTCACTCGTCCCGTCGAATCAACAATGCCCGCAGCCTTTGCCAGAATGAGCCTCTTCGGCCCCGGCGTGGAGACGGAGACGCTATTGGATCGTCAAGAAAACAAAGCCATCTTAGCACCTGTGGCGACTTTGCGATGACCACGGCACTTGGCACTTAGTCCATACTGCATCGTCATCAGCGGGCGCTACTACGATTCTAGCCTTGGGGATCGGTCGAGCCGCAAACGGGACTGCCTAGCAGTCGGACTTGCTGGAAGCCGTCGCTGTGTTGGCTGTGTTGGCCATGTTGGCACACATGGGATGCTGGCTCTCTCTCTCTCTCTCTCTCTTTTTTCTTTTCTTTTTTTTTTTTGCTTTTTTACAACCCTGGCAAGCTGCCGGGAATTCAAATACGACGCCGTCCCCCCTTAATCCAGTCCTTGGTCCCTGACGGTGTAGACTTCAGAGTGGTATTTTCATGCCATTCTCTCCTCCCTTGGGCAAATACAAAGTGTCTCCCTCAGACAAATCCAAAAGACGCACCAAAATGGCCATGCCCCTCCAGAGAGCAGCCTTCTCGCTGCTTGCGCTTGTCGGCTCAGCCATATCGCAACCAACTGTTGCCCAGCAAAACGCCTCAAGCGCCTCAAACAGAGTCGTCCATCAGTTCCCGGCAGGAGTCTGGATCGAGAACCTGGCAGTCCGGTCCAACGGCAACCTGCTTCTCACGTCGCTCACCCCCAATGCGTCCGTCTACGAAGTCGTCAATCCCGCCAGCGCGAATCCCTCCACGGAGCTGCGCTTCACCACCGCTTCGGTCGATAGTTTCTTTGGCATCTCGGAGCTCTCAACAGACCAGTTTGCCATCCTCGGCGGCAACCACACCCCCACGGCCGGCACACCGGGACAATGGGCCGTCTGGACAGGCAATTTCGCAGGCGGCAGCACACTGGCACCCGCCCAACCGCAACAATTCACCGCCAAGGTCCCCGATGCCGTCCTCCTCAACGGTGCCTCGGCCTTGCCCGGGAACCCCGATGTCGTCCTCGCGGCGGACTCCTCTAAAGGGGCTGTCTTCCGCGTCAATGTGCGCACAAAAAAGGTAGACGTCACGCAGGACTTGCCCGAGATGAAGCCCAGCAGCGGCACGACATACTCGATCGGGATCAACGGGCTACGCGTGCGCGGCAACTACCTCTACTTTACCAACTCGGCCACGCACACGTTATACCGCATCATGGTGAACCCGGCGGATGGGTCCACGGCCCCGGGAGCCAAAGTCGAGACCGTCCAGGTCCTGGATGCCTCGTTCGCCGACGACTTTGATTTCGGCCCCGCGGGCGGCTCCACGGCGTGGGTGGCCACCAACTTTGATAATTCCATCATTGCCGTGGCTCCGGGGGGGGAAGCCCGCGTCGCGGCGGGCGGGGCGGACAGTCCCGTCATTCCCTCGGACACGTCGTGCCGGTTTGGACGAACCGTCGCGGATGCCAACGTGCTGTACGTGACCACGGCGGGCAAGGGGTCCGAGGGTGCCAAGGTGGTGGCCATTGATGTGGGCGCTGGTATTAGTTGATGATGAGGACTTGGGCGACGCGGCTGTTTTTGTGATACCTGGGCGTTGGTAAATTCTGCGTCATTTCACTATTTTTGTTTTCTTTTGTTTCTCGTTTCTAAGTTCTTCTTCTTCTTTTTTTAATCTTTTTTCTCTTTCTCTTTCTTCTCTTCTCTTCTTCCTTCTCCTTTTCTCCTTTTCCTTTTTTTTCCCCTTTATTCATAGACCCACTACATGTACGCAGCTGTCAGACATTCTCAACAAGGCAGGTCGACTGTCGACGACGACGCGACATCTTCCAAAGACCAGTGCTGGATCCTATATGCGTCCAGACGCAGGGGTGTAAATGCCTCGTTATTTGGCGAACAAGAGTTATGCAGACTACACATGAAAGACAAGCAAAAAAAAAAAAAAAAAAGAAAGGAAAAGAAAAAAGAAAAGAAACAAGAAAGAAACAAGAATAAAAGTCACATCAGAATTCAAATAAAACACATCAAAACTGCACAACTAACAAAGCCATTTTCTTCCCAGCGCTGCGTCGATGATATTGGTATGCATGACACTGGCGTACTAGAGTCCAGCTCCTCCATCTACCTCTCTTTCATCCAAAACATGCATCATAGGGTGAATGCAGTCTGATGCTCCCCAAGTATCCAGCCTTTATCATCGTAAACGTCTGCCCACGCCCACTCCTCCACCGCCAGTCCTGCCCAAGGCCACCCCGTGCTTTGCCTCGCCAACATACCGTAAACCCTCGCACGCCTGCCCAGAAACATCGTCCATCATTCATGTGCTCCGCGCCAGCCGCGGCCCAGCAGGCCACCTCCGGAGGCCACGACAGGCAATCATCCGCCTTTCTCGGCCCTCTGGCCCCCAGGCCGTGCTCCAATCGAGTAACCCATCACATGCAGCCAGCCCTTATATACCCAGGTTAGGACCGCCGTCCCGCACTTACAGGACATGGATATCCAGGCCCATGGGCATACCCCGACTACGGATACCCGCATCCACCTTTTGGAGCACAGTAACGTAATATTGAATACACCGCCTTGAACGATGACATGGGCACAAGTACATATGAATATACGCATGTATACGCGTACTATGCGCATACATGCATACATACTTGCGTACGTACAACCCAGCTCATAAGAGGATCATGCCCGCACGGCCATACCCCTGCTCGTTCTGCCGTCCGGGCCCCCATGACCAGAAGGTCCGAGCCTCCGAGGTCCGCCGTCGTATAGCCTCCGCGACGCATACAGCTTGTTGGGATGTGAATTTATGCCACAAGTGCCCAAGTGCAAAGCGGCAAGTGGCAAGTGCTAAGTGCCCAGGGGCAGCAGTGGTACCAGCAAGGTAAATCAGTCATGGACGGTTGGACAGTCAGTCACAGCATGGACAAGATACGGAGAAAGAGGAAGTAAAAAAAAAAAAAGAGGCAAAAACTGGACAGACAGAAATGAAGAGTAACACAGGCCATGCTTTGGCAAACTGGTACGGAGGAATGGCAAAGAAATCCAGACCCGAAGCCGTACTATAACAGTGCGCCTAATAAGTCATATATTTATATATTCATGGAAGAAAAAAAAACTCGAAAAAAAAAAAACTCGCTGCGTTTCATCACGTTCATGCCTCCGACATGCACTAAATCCTGCCGCCATGTTTAATACTGCAAAGCTCCCGCACTCATGTGGCAATTATATAACATGGCAAGACTGTGCACAAACAACGCAAAATGACAGAAGAAAAACTTTTCATGATTTTTCCTTTGTGATTTGAACAAGAAACCCCCCCTCCAAGAAGAAACAACAACAAAAGCAGCTTCCCATCTACCGCTTAAAAAACTTCAGCTCCAACATTCGCAGTGGTGGAAACGACACAATTGTGAAGCCACACGCGACCCAGAGACCGACATCACCGCCAGAGGCGAGCGTCGCCAGGGGACCGGTGAACCATGCCTGTGCCATGCCGAGAATCGCACCAATCCATCCGACGAGGAAGGCGCTCAGCGCGGCAAGACCTAGAGGCTGGTAGCTCTTGTCCTCCCATTTGGACCAGTCGTATCCCTGGCGACCGCGGAACATGACGTGCTCCATGAGCACGATGCAGACCATGATCATGGCCCAGTATCCCATGAGGGCGCAGAAGTTCTGGAAAATGACAAACAAGTGTTCGCGACCAGCCACCGCAAGAATAAGCTCAAGGAGAACAAGGACTGTTGACCACACGTATCGCGGCACCGCTTTGGTATATCGGCCGAGGACTTGGACCCCCAGCGCCGCCGAGTATGTGCTGGGAATACTGTTGGCAATCACACCCAGGGACACCACGACGGAGCAGAACCGCCCAAACCCTTTGAGTGGTTCGTATCCAGCAACAATGAGAGCACCAGAGCTGATGTCATTGGCAGCCGCCCACGCCGGGCTGTTTGCGACGCCTGTTCCCAGCCCTATGGCAATCAGGTAAGCAAAAGAAAAGGATGTCCAGAGGCCGATCAAGGTCAGAAGAAATATCTTGCGTTTGGACGTCTTCTCGGGGTAGTAGACGTAAAAGTCGGACGCGGCACCAGCCCAGGAGTTGGGCACGTAGAGACACATGTTGAAGAAGCTTAGACGCTGGGCCGCCAGCAGCGCTCCAGTGTTTTGTGATGGGGTGGATGCGTCAAAGTAGGCACCAGCGCTGCCAATGAGGACGAACAAAACAATTGTCTGTGGGAGCCACGAGTATCTGTAAGACGACATTAGTAATCTCTCTCGGTCTCTCTTCTTTTTTTTTTCCTCTTTTCCCCCCGTCTGTCTAACCTCCTTCGATTCGCACAAGACGCAACAGACATAGGAATAAGCAAGAGGGCTAACAAACTTTTCATATTTATGGAAAACCGACATGCCGAAAACAGCAACTACCCAGCACACGACGCTGACGAGGACGATTCCCACCACAATGGACATTTTGCCGCCGCTCACGGCAGACAGGACCTGGCCACCAATGATGCCATCAATCGTGGCATACCCAATCATGAGAACAATGTTGAGCAGGCACACGATTTTGGACGGCCAATAGCCCATGAAGAAGCGTAGAACAACCTGTGGCGGTTTGTCCAGGTCAGCCAGCAAGACTCTGTCAAGGTTTGTTTTTTTTTTTTTTCCTTTTTTCCTTTTTTTCTTTTTTTTTCCTTTTTTTTTTAAAAAAAAAAAGATCAGTGAAACGTACCATGGTTCTATTTCCACTCTGAGGACCCCATATACTCATATAAGCAGTGGTCAAACTACCAACGAATGCACCCAAGACCGCACACATTGCACTATCCAGGAAACCCAATTGATATGCCAGAGGTCCCAACATACCAGCCGCCACATTGTTGAGCGAGATGTTGGCACTATACCACATGATGGCAAGCTGAATATCGCCGGCGGTGGAGGGAGCTTGTCGTTCTTCTGGAGGAACGCGACTAATGCCACGGGCCTCGAACCCAGCCAGGTTCTCGATTCGAGAGTTGATTTGCTTCAGCTTGGACGGCACCGCAAGATGAGAGGCGACGCCGCGCTCCGCCGCACTGACGAATCCGTCATTTTGAGACGAAGTTGTGCTCAGTTGTGAATTGGCTTTTTCATCCAATTGCTGGGTATAATGATGGCCATGGCCACTGTCACTATCCGAACGTGAGATTGAACTCATCTCTTCTTTTCCTCCCTGTGTCTGAATGCGCTGACTCGCCGGCGTAGGTTGGGAAACAAATTCGAATCGTGATATCGAGATTTTTTTTTTTTACCGGTGTTCGCAAATCCCCGGTCGTACGACATGAACCGTTCAGGCCAATTGTATCTGTCACTTGTCCAAGTAAGACAACCAACAAGCAAAGTGGTGGCACCGAAACGGCAATGGCGCAAGAGCAGGCGGCACTGTTATACGTCTTGTCTGAGTCTGACGCGGCCCCAGTCGTTGCCAAGCAATGGAACTGAAACAATGGGAGCGAGCACCTGTTGGTCTGTAGGCAAGGGGATAAGAAAAAAAGAAAAAGGTAATTCAAGTTCAAAAAGAAAACAAAAAAAAAAAAAACAAAAAAAAAAAAAAAAAAAAAAAAAAAAGAATAAAGAAACAAAAGAAAAAGGACTAGAAGAAACAAATAGACAAATAGGACACGAC
>AFRA01000272.1:0-36021 GCA_000223055.1 Claviceps fusiformis PRL 1980
GAAGAAGCCCAAAAGAAGAAACTAAAAGAAGAAGCCTAAAAGAAGAAGCCTAAAAGAAGAAAACTTAGTTGTTTGCAATCCAATCAAGACGGATGCTGCTGGAGCGAAATGACCATGAGGAACCGACGAGGCCGCTGCTTCCTTGCGAGAGATGTCGAGTCTCAGAGCCATCTACATCTGCTGTTCTCCACGGAGGAGTACATACTTGCTGGGCAGGCTCTTCAACATCAGCCGAAGCCTCCAAACTGTTCTACGACTGAAAAGAATGTACTCGTTCGGTTGAACAAGAAAGGGTTGAGTTTTTGGGGACTGAAATGAGGATATTCAGATAGGAAGATTGATGGGATTTTTTTTCTTGTCATCAAGTATATATACATATAAATATGTATGTTGAGGATGGGCCGTCAGGCTGGAAGAACGTAGTCAACGTAAAGGGACGGCCGACACCAAAATCACGAGCAAGCACTTAGTGTTAGGTGGTGTAAAGCATCCGTCGTTATTCCGCTCGTCCATGGGAAGTATTCCGTTTTCCGGACATCGCAAGTCTAGTGTAATGCTTCAAAGGCCTGAATAGACCAATCATGGCTTTACGACGAGTGACCTTCAAAAAAAAAAGTTGAAAGGATAGAAAGAAAAAGAAAAAAAAATTATGCAAGGAAGAAAGAAGGAGAAAGAGAGAGAGAAAGAGAAAAAAGGTCAAGGGCCACCGCCACCAGTCCTTTTGCGGACTCTGAATTTGCTCATACAGTACTGTGTGCAATGACCAAGTCCGACTGTCTCCTTGCTCTTATGGAGAAAGGGTGAGGAAGAAGTAGATGCAATGTACTCAATGTACTTGAACAAAGAAACTTTAGAAAGATGGAAAGGCCTTCCGTTTTAGGCTACCGTGATGAATGGGCACACAGAGTGGGGCAGGGTCAACTAACTGGTCGGACCCGGGGTCGCTCAAATTGGCCCCGCCAGAAGCTTCCTGAACTTCAGCTCCATCACGCAGTGGGCAGTCCACAAGGACGAACATCAAAACTGGCTACGAGCTGTTGAATCGCTTCATCCGCTCTGTTGTCATACATCCGCGATACATCCGCCATACGCATCCGCCACAAACATCTGCATGCATCGCTGCCAATCTTCCTTCACAACCGAGTAACAAGAACCTCGGGCCCGAGTCAGCTTCGCAATGCCGGTCGATTACAGCAAATGGGTATGTGGTCCATTCCCCAAGGCCTGGCTGACAATCACGGTCCACTGACATTGGAGCAGGACGCGCTGGAGCTGAGCGATGATTCCGACATCGAGGTGCATCCCAATGTCGACAAACGATCCTTTATACGCGCCAAGCAGAACCAGATTCACCATGAACGCCAGCAGCGGAAGATGCAGATTGAAGCGTACGAGTTTGAGAACATGATCCATGATGGCTTGCTCAAGCGCGTCTCGGCCATGATGACATACCTCGAAAAGCATGCCCCGGAGGCCAGCGATGCCGAGGCCCGCAGCGCGCCCGACATTGCTCTCAGGGCTCTTGTCGAAACCAACCCGGGTCCGGCGGCCGATGCGGTTCCTCCACGACCGGAAGGGCTAGAAAGCGATCACGAGACACCGACTACATTCTCCCAGATGGTGGCGGCGCTGATCGACGAGATCACAAAGTCTCTCGACAGCAAGGAATCCAAGGATCAGGATCGCTATCAGAGCCTGGTTGAGGAGCTTGAAGCGCACGCCAACAAGATCTCCCAGATCCGACAAGAGACCAATTCGAAGCTGGAGACGCTTTTGAAGGAAGAACGAAAGAAGATTACCAGCAACGACATCCACACAGGGTTTGACAGCTCACACGTGTCCAAAGCAGACCCTTCTGAAAAGAAGGGCGCCACTACCCAGGTCGAGCTTCTGAACCCAAACTTTACCGCTTCGTCGGCAGCCCCGTCGTCGAGTTCAACGGCCACGGTGGATGATGACGACGAAATCGAGGCATCAGAAGCAGCCAAGGAGTTTGCCAAGATTACTGCCCGAGACTACGCTGCCAGTCTCAAGTTCCTGTCGCAGAACCCACAAATACTGACGGAGAAGGAAACGGACGGTCTCTTGGTGCTGGCCTTTGACGCCGCGCTGGAGCGCAATGACGACTACTCTCGACAATGCGTCCACCAGGCGCTGCTGCTGCAGTACTGCCGGGCGCTGGGCAGAGACGGGGTGGGACTGTTTTTCAAACGAATCACGACGCCGGGACACCAGGCGCAAGAGGTCTTTTTCAAGGATGTTCAGGACACGTACATGCGTATCAAGAACAGGTCGAGAGAAATTCTTGCCGAGCGCGCCAGGGAGCCCGGCAAGGGCGAAGAAGGCGTCGAGCAGATCCAGTTGCATGCCGTGGACCCGGGGACTGTGATTCAGATCAAGGTGCCCGTGGCCGATAGCCAAGACGAAGAGGAGAGAAAGGCGCGGGCAATCTTTGACGGCTTCGAGCCGGAGATGAGAGAGGCACTGGAGTCGGGCGATCTTGATGCCGTGAACAAGGTGCTGGGGATGATGAAGGTGGAAGAGGCGGAGGAGTTGGTTGCTTTGTTTGACGAGGTATGTGATTGAGGACTCTGGAGAATTTACGGTGACGTGTAACAATGGCTGACCTTGACTACGCAGGCGAATATCCTCAGTCTCGAGGAGCAAATCATTGATGCCACGACCGAGGAAGGCCAGAAGCAGCTGAGAGAGCTGGAGGCAGCGGCCAAGGCAGAAGCGGAAGAAGACGCGAGGGCTGCGGCAGATGAGCCCGTGGGAGATCCCGAGTAGGTGGGGGGGGGGATGGGGGAGAGAGAAGAAAACAGTGTGAAATATTGTTATAGCTGACTGTACCAAGATACCTATTTTAAAAAAATCAACACGATTATGAGCGTCAAAAGACAAATGTTTCTTGTGGCCAGCCTGACTCGAGACGGGGGTCAACCACGCGTCCTCCTCCCCCCCCCCCCTTTTTTTTTTTGGTCTTAGCCCCCGTTTTATCTCGTGTCAACTGGGGTGTCCCATCTCCTGCCTGTTCCAATGCCTGATCCCAGCAAGGCCTTTTTCCCGGGGTTGAGGAAGGGATCTGCTGTGTGTGGGTGTGCGTGGGTGTGTCTTTTTATTTCATCATCTTCTTTATTCATTCGTTTTCCTTTGTCCCCAGCCGACGCTGGCCGCCCGGATGGCCACACACGAAACGCACAAGCAGGAGCTGGGGATGGCCGTGGGTGTTGGTTCAAGGCAGCACTGAGCAATCAGGCCCGCCGCGTCCTGGCACGGCACCGCGCAACGCCGCGGATTCGGTCGTTCATGCTGAAACTACATGCTGCTGCCCCACCGCTGCCCCACCGCTGGCCCCCCAACAACCCCACCACCAGCCCGGCGCTGCACCTTGCCGGCCGGCTCGGAAGCGATCAAGATGAAAAGCAAGATGAGCATCGCCTCCGTGCTGTCGAGTGGCCGGGGTCTGGCTTGATGGCTCTCCTGAATCCATTTCCGTTTTTTTTTTTTTTTATTCTTGGTTCCTTTGGGTCATATAACTCGTGAGGAGCTGCTCGTTGAGGGGATGTTTTAGTTTTTCTGCGAACACACAGCCGGAGAAAGGACAAACAACAACCAACAACCAACACACGATACACAACGCACAACACACACAACACACACACAACACACACACCACACACACCATGCCCTCTTTTCCAAAACTCGTCCTCGCGGCGCTGGTAACCGCCGCCGCCGCCGCCGCCGCCGCACACCCACAGGCGCAGATGGCGTCGGGCTCAACGTCGACCGCCGACCAGCCGTGCAACAACTCGCCCCTTCTCTGCGGCCGCGCCTACAGCGCCGTCACGCACATGGGCGCGCACAACAGCGCCTTCTTGCGGGACGACAGCACGAGCAACTCCCTCTCGGGCAACCAGTTCCAGAACGCGACGCTCGCCCTCGACGCCGGGCTGCGGCTCCTCCAGGTGCAGGTGCACAAGCTCAACTCGACGCTCGAGCTGTGCCACACGTCGTGCGCCCTCCTCGACGCCGGCCCCCTCGAGGCCTGGCTGTCCGCCATCCACGGCTGGATGGTCGCGAACCCGCGCGACGTCGTCACCCTCCTGCTCGTCAACTCGGACCGGGCCCCCGCCTCCGACTTCGCCCCCGTCTTCGAACGGTCCGGCCTCGCCGCCATGGCCTACGACCCCGCCTCCGACTCCCGCTCCTTCCCCTGGCCGACCCTGCAGGCCATGATCACGGCCAACACCCGCCTCGTCACCTTCATCACCAACATCCACGCCTCCCCCGCCGCCCCCTACCTCATGCCCGAGTTCAGCCACGTGTTCGAGACGCGCTACCAGATCACCGACCTCGCCGGCTTCAACAACTGCACCGTCGCCAGGCCCTCCCGCGCCGCTCCCGCCGACAAGGGCCTCGCCGAGGGCTACCTGAGCCTCGTCAACCACTTCAAGTACCAGCGCGCCTTTGCCGGCTTCCGCATCCCCGACGTCGACTCCATCGACCTCGTCAACAGCCCCGACACCACCGCCCTCGG
Organism: Claviceps fusiformis PRL 1980; assembly: GCA_000223055.1. Classification (NCBI taxonomy): domain Eukaryota; kingdom Fungi; phylum Ascomycota; class Sordariomycetes; order Hypocreales; family Clavicipitaceae; genus Claviceps; species Claviceps fusiformis. Next base: position 4,541 of record AFRA01000272.1, read on the forward strand.
CAACCTCGGCACCCACCTCCAGCAGTGCAAGACGGAGTGGAACAGGGCCCCCAACTTCGTCCTCGTCGACTTTTGGAACAGGGGCAACGTCACCGCCGCCCTCGATGCCATGAATGGCGTCACCGATGCCGTGGGGCGTCGCACCGTCGTGTTGGAGCAGCAGCAGCAGCAGCAGCCGCAGGACCATGAGTCGGGGGGTGAACTGCTTCGACTGGACGTGTATGGCGCCTTGGTGGCTTTTTCTGCCTTTGTGGTATTGCTGTAGTTGGTGTTGGCAGGTGTTGGCTTGGGTTTTGTCACGCTGTGCATACATTTTTCATGGCACAACGGCCCGTCATTAGCAGGGTTGTCATGGCAAGCGAGGCGTTGGGGTATTGATTTAGTTTTTTTAGTTTTGCTGTTTCTTCTGTCCACGTATCTTTTTTTTTTTTTTCTTCCGTTGATATGATTTGGTGGGTAAAGGAGTAGTAAATAGAGTCACCGCATATGGCGATTTTCATTGAGCAGCATGAAACTCAACCTTGCTGCAAAAACATCCCAACCAGAAAATTCCCCCTTCTGCTTCATACAAACATGTTCAACCAGAAAATCTCCGTCTTTCAACACTATCCAGACTACTATGCACCCACTGCTTCAACATTCCGGCCATTCGCGGCCATTTACCGGGCTGCCTTTGGCATGTGTCCCTGCGGCCTCCCCAAGAGCCTGTGAGCTACGCCGGTTCTGGCCATAGCCCCGAGAGGAATGATTACCGTAGGTAGTAGGTACTGGGTACTGGGTACCTGTGTGTTGTCCATGCCTGTCGAGACCCCTTGTACGCACCCATGACCCACTGTCGTTTATTAAGTAAGTACCAGATGACATCCGCCAAGCGCCAGTTTGATAATTAAGTACCTACCTACCTAAGTATTTGCAGGCGTCGCGGTACGTCATGACCCGCACTCGTCAAACTCGTTCATCCGGCGTGGCGGGCAGGGGACTCTGGTACCGGGTACCTAGCATCGGAGTGGACCCGCCCCGCCGGTATCAACAGCACCAAGCTGTGCGGCATACAATACGCGCCAACACTAAAACATTCAACACTGAAACATCTCGAGACCCTCCCACACAAACACAAACACACGCAAACCCCATCAACCCCAAACCTCTCTTCTCCACAACCCTCTTCTTTCCGTCCGGTCCTTGCATTTACACAGTCCCCGGGCTATTTCGTCCGCCACGAGTCCCAAATGGAGATGGACTACAACGCCCTGCCCACGCCCAAGGCGTGCTATGCTGATTTCTGCCTCATTCCTGTTGGTGCCCCTCTGTTGTTGCTAGACACGAAATGATCAAAGTGTTCAGAATCGTTGGACATGGTGATGATTTGAATAAAAATAACAAGAAAAGAGAAAAGAGAAAAGAGAAAAGAGAAAAATAATCATCACAACAAAATACCCTAACCTGACTACCAGATCGGCACCAACAAAGTCTCCGTCGCAGACGAAATCGCCCAGGTCCAGCGCGTGCTGCAGGCCAGCGGACTCAAGTACACGCTCCATTCGGCGGGCACCACCGTTGGTAGGTCCCTTTGTCCTTTTTTTGCTCCATGTTTCTGCGTGTTGCACGATGGTGTAAAAGGATGGTATATGTATATGTATATATATATATATATATATAGAAAAAAGAAGCAAAAAAAGAGCACCAATCTTCAAAAGTAATCATTCTTCTTTCAACAAAACTTGACCATTCTTTGCCATCCAGAAGGGAGTTGGACCGAGGTCATGGATGTGATTGGGCGGGCTCACGCGGTTGTTCATCAGGGGGGTGTGGTGCGAGTGCAGTCGAGCTTGAGGGTTGGTACAAGGTATGTGTGTGCGTGATTGTGTGCCCATCGGTCTGTGCAGCTGACTTTTGTGCTTTCATCCAGAACGGACAAGGAGCAGACGGCGGAGGAAAAGGTGAAGAGGGTGGAGGATTTGCTTGCGCGGTCGACATGAGCTTTTACCGCCTTTTTCTGGTCCGTTTTGCTTGTTTCTGTTCGCAAAAAAACAATAGAACAAAAATTAAAATAGATACAAAGTACGGGGAATACGGTCATGAATCGACCAAGTACGCGGCTGCCATTTCCATGTCGTGACATGATGATAATTCTAGACCGTCCTATTAGTATGTGCTGCACGTTTACTCGTACAGATCCTTTTTTTTTTCTCTCGCAACACAGCCTAGATATGAATCATGGGCTTTTCGGACAACCCCTCCCCCTCTTTTTTTTGGTTCTCCTTTTCCCCATCTCCTGCAACCTACCCCCGCATAGTCATCTTCTTTTGGCTTCTTCGCATCTCCTTCTCCCTCTCCTTCTCGAGATACTTCTTCTGGGCCTTGGCATCCAGACCCTTGAGTTCGGCATCACGCTTGGCCTTTTTGGCCTTTTCCTTTTCCCACTGACGATCCTCGCTCTTCTCCTCGTCGGCCATCTTCTTGATCTGCGCAATCATGGCTTCGCGAGTGGCGCGGACCTTTCTCAGCACCTCGGGCCGGAAACGGGCGTTTTGCACCAAAAAGTCGGGAAGGCGCAGGAAGTACTGGAAAATGGGCGTCAGGTTGCCGTAGCTGCTGCCGTCGTTGTTGCCGCCCGACGGGAGACGGTGCTTGAGAAAGATGCGCTTGCGCGGCGTGGTGTCGTCCAGCTTGGCCGGCTTCTCAGTGGGCTGGTCGGATACGATGAGGTATTCAAAGTCGTCCCCGGCACTCTTGACCGCGTCGATCAGCTCCGGGGTCAGCAGCGTCTCGGTGACCTCGGCGCTCTCGCTCATGATGACCAACCACGGCGGGAGCTTGGGGTTCTCCTTGGTCGCCGTAAGCGTGACATCGTATCGGTCTTCGCGGAGCCGCCTCATGCTCTCCTTGTGGACAATGGCCCAGACAAATGCGTCGTAGGTGCTCTTGGTGTCCTTGGCGCGAACCTCCTCGGCACCCGGCAACGCAGGGAGGGTCAGGTTCTCTTTTCCATCAAATGGGTAGAGAAACGCCTCCATGGTATCCTGGGGCGAGGAGAACATGTCGGAGACGAGCGAGGCTGCCGTCTCCACCAGCCCGAGAATGGGGTTGAACTTTTTCGTCATGGTGAGCTTGACGTCCAGAAAGGCGACATTCTGTCGGCCCGAGGCGTACGTTGCAAACGAAGACAGCGACTTTTCCTTGATGAGAGACTCGGGCTGCACGTTGTCGTTGTCCGAGTTGGGCACGCCGCCAAAGCCGACCAGAGCGAATTCCTTGTGCAGAATGGGGGCGTTGGCGCGCATCCACGCCCTGGCCTTGGACCGATTGGCACGCGCACCCAGAATGTGGAACAGGACGATCAAGGCCGCGATGGCGAGGATGACGCCCTCGGCCTTGAACTCGGACAAGGAGTGACGCTCGTGCACATTGTACCACTTGGTGTAGGGTCTGGCTGTGGCAGCTACGCCCGGCGCAGTGCTTCCGGCCGTTGCAGCATCGGCGACGGGTTCGGCGACGGGATCAGGAGCTCCAGCGAAATCGGCAAAGTCTGTTCCGAATGTCGAAATGGTAGAGAATGGTCAGCATAAAGATGCCTTCTGCGCAGACAAACAAACAAGCACGAGAACCGAAGAGAAAGCACGACGACCAACGGCGGCCGTTGGATGTCGAATGCGACGATGCCCACGAGGCACAGTGCATTGCGCATTGCCGACTAACCTGAATCGACCTTGGGGTTTGCAGGGCCCTTTTCAGGCTGGCCGCCTCCAAAGAGGTTCTTGAAAAGGTCCGCCATGACTTGCTGAAGAGGTTGGGAGGCCAAGAGCCGGCTGGGGTTTTCGGGGCGTGCGGAGGACAAGCTCTTGAGCTGAGAAGTCCAGGTGGCAGAATTTTGGTTGGCATTGACGATTCTGCGGAGAAAAGTGAGGTGGGGCCATTTCTTGTCTTTGCCACTAATGCTGCACATAGCTCTCTCTCTCACACACACAATAGGCATAACAGGCATAACACGGCAAGCATGGACCGCATCTCGGAATGTCACATACATCCACGAATACTACTTTCTTAGCAGTCAATTGCTTGGTGCCACGACGGATACGCGCTTGGAGTCACGTTCCATCTTCTACCAGAGGCTTAAAGGGTCCAGCCTGGCCAAGCTCGCCGTGCGCCGTGGACGAATACTGTTGCCGGGCCAACAGCCCCCAGCACGTCCCGTCGTCTCCCATCCCCGATTCCCGCGGGCTCCACGTCCCGTCCGCCAACTTTGGCACATGCAACCCAACGACGACTGAACGAGCCAACGGCTGCAGCATGCGTCGCCAAGAAACCAAAACACCATGACCCGGACGAAATCGACCATCAAATATGGAAAAAAGTCGACACGCACCAAGGCCGAGCGCATGTTCGCCGAGTTGCCCCAGAGCCCGGTACGGAAACCACAAGTGGTCGCCGCCGTAGACCACAGCGTCGACGGCATCACAGAAAAGCTTTCAGAAATCCAGATCCAGCAGGAACAAGTCAAGCCGCTGCGCCGGTCGCCACGCAAGAATGTCAAGCACACTACGATTGCGGACGAAGCATCCGATTCCTCCCGCGCCGCCGAGGAGAGCGAAGATGGAGAAAGTCCCAGTCTCGAAACTTCGTCATCCTTCTCAGACACACCCCTGCGGGTCCTGTCTTGGGACGACGTGTGCCCTCCCGGCGATCAAATAGAAAAAATTGCAGAAGCCTCGTACGCAGAGGTCTACCGCGTCACAAACGAGCGAGGAACCAGTGTGATTAAGGTCATCCGATTACCTTCGCCGATAAAACCCCAGACCAAGGCCCAGGTGCGATCAAAACTAGTCGATGAGGAACCGCATTCCGAGGCAGACATCAATGGTGAGCTGCAGATATCCGAGTGGCTCGCCGATGTTCCTGGGTTCGTGGTCTACAAGGAGAGATACCTCGTTCAGGGAAAGACTTCCAAGGCGTTGCTGGAGACGCATCAGGTCTTTCAGAGGCGGATGAAGAGGAAGGACCCCGGGCGAGCGCAGTTCTACCCTTCGCCGAGCCGATATCTGGACGACACCAAGTTCCTTGCTGTCGAGTTGGGCGATGCGGGGGTTGCGCTGGAGGACTGGAAACTGGAGAGTGAGAGTCAGTTATGGGATATTTTCTTCCTGGAAGCAATAGCACTGGCTAGAGCTGAAGAAGTTGCCATGTTTGAGGTATGTTTTTTTTTTATATCTTTTTTTTTTCATCGCCTGGCTAGTAAAAATGGTCGGCGACAGGGGTTGTGGGTAATGCTCAATGTGCAGACTTTGATAAAATGGTTCTGACTCCCAAACTCATGGCAGCATCGTGACCTGCACGAAGGAAACATCTGCATACGACAGGTGAAGCCTCCTAGTGAGAGAACAAAAACCGCACCAGAGGGACATTTTGGCTACTCCGGTCTCGACATCACCATTTTGGACTATGGATTATCGCGAGCCGAGGATCTATCCGTGGACTTTGCGAAGCCCATTGCGTACGACTTGGAGCGGGACCTGAGTCTGTTCACGAGCACTCACGCTGAACAGTGCAAAGTCTACCGCCAGATGCGCTCATTTCTGCTTCGCGCCGATCGCAAGTGCCTGCCACCAGAGGCGCACAAAACTCCCTACGCCAAGGGAGTACACGGACCAATTTGCTGGGAGGCATATGTGCCGTACACGAACGTGTTGTGGCTGGCATACCTCTATGAGTATTTGCTGGAGCATTTTGAGGGCGACACCAAGGACCTGGCCCGCTTCGAAGCCTGCACAGCAGACATGTGGACGTACCTGAACCCGGACGCCGATGATAGCGTCCCATGTTTTGGCTCGGCCGGCGACATTGTTTGTTTTGCCGTGGAAGCGGGCTGGCTGCGCGAGGAACAGCTCATGGGGTCGAGCACCTCGATGGTGGACCGGGAGGACAGCATCATTGTGTCTAGGGCCGAAGGCTGTCCCGAACCGTCGAGGAGAGCATCGCCACGGCGGCACAAGTCGGGGGGGGAAGATTAATCCTTTCTTTCTTTCTTTTTTTCTTCTCTTTTTTCCCCCTTTGTTTTCTTTTATGCGCTGGTTTTACACAACGAATAGTGATATACCCGGGATATATGGTATTTGCTGTTATCGCACATGCTGTGGTTGATTTTATTTTTTTCTCTTCTTTTCTTCTTATTTTCCCCCCTCTTCCATTCTTCTTCTTTCTAATTTTTTTTTTCTTTTTAACTATTATTCTTTTTTTCTTCCTATTTTTCTTTTCCCCTTTTACTTCTTTTTCTACGGGCAGGACTCGGCAGTTTGATTTACACATGTACGTGACGTCACGGAAGCAGGCTCCCGTCACGACTGGCTTTGCATTGCCAACCTTTACTCGGGCGTAGATTCATAATGACCATTGTAATACACTTGAATACTTTGGGAAATCGGAGCTCATACAAGATGTGGGTGCTCTGTGCATCAAGTACTAGGTACTTGGGTACCTACATCCGCGTTCCACCGTAGGTTTCATGCGCGCCGTGTCGGATCCTGGTGATGGCTTCCAAGTTCGTGAGAGATTGGTGACAATGTGAGCATATGACGGAGCTTTTTTCACTAGAATCCAGGCCGGCGCGTTGAGGTCAACACGGCACGTGGAGGTGCTTGGCCCAGCCACCTCTGTACTGTCCCTCGGCGCCGTTGGCCACCCAGAAGGCCCACATGCAGCCTCGGCTCGTACCTTCCGTTGCTGTTGCTCTTGCTGTTGCTCCTGCTGTTGCTGTCCGTTGCTGTCCTAGCTCCGCCTCTGGTTATTCGTTTTCGCAACTGGCATGCTCGCCAAGTCCCCGATTGTCGGCCGGCACCACATGTCTCGTCTGCGCGTGCTCTGCTCCGCCGTGTGCGTCGACTGACCCAGTGACTTGTCTTTGCTCCTCTTGCGACGATACACATTCGTTGCCGCAATTCTTGCACCTTCCATCTCCCGCGTCTGCCCGCCCTATCTATCGTTTCCCCTGCGTCTGCGTCTCAGCCACGTGAAAAAAAAAAAGAAAAAAAAAAGAAAAAGCTCGTCAGCGTCATCGTCTCCCGCCGGCCCGTAGTCCGCCCTTATCGTCAAATGCCAACCAGACAGCCACGACCGAGAACCGCCGAGTAGCATACCAAGTCCTCCTCATAGCTCGGCCATCGTTCCTCTCGCCATCATCTCGAATTGAACTAATTGCCTGCTTCATTTCTCACCCCAAAACCCAGCCGGTCGCCGTCCCATGTCGAGCCGATAAGCAATTTGCCAAAGCCCGCCCGATACTTTTGCGCTGCGCTGCCGCCATCATGCCATCTTCGATGAATGGATCGCATCCGCCAGCGGGTAGTCCTACCATGACTGCCTTCTCCTCGGACGTCCACTACGGACACAACAACATTCTTTCCTCGTCCATCGCCTCTCTGCGCTCTGCACCTACTGCGTCGAGGCAGACGTCTCAAATATCCAAGACATATCGACAGGCATCCACATTATTCTTGACGCGTCGTTTGCCCGAGGCACTCACCACCTTGACGCCCCTCATCTTCCCACCTGGATCTGCGGAGGACGGAGAAGCTGCACCAGTGGCTTCCGCTTCGAGAACGACTCGAATCAAGGTGTGGAGCTTGTACCTGACCATTCTCAATGCCGTCGTAGAGATGAATCCAGAAGAGGGCAAGGATGCATTTGGGAATCAGGAATGGAGGACGTTGTGCGCAAAAGTACGCGACGGACAGGTATGGGAGGAAGTCGTTCATCATGGCTACCACGATGTGGAAGGCGATGTGGACTCTGATGTTGTTATCAATCTGTAAGTGAGAGCCTTTTCTTATCTTTATTCCTTCCCTCGTTTTCTTTTTCTTTTCCCTTTTTTTTTGTTTGTTTTTATTTCTATTTATTTCGCCGCCCTAGCCAATTTATGGGGAAGACCCCGCACGCCCTTCCCTTTCCTTTAAAATAGGTGAAGGAAAAAATCAAGACACATCATAAATAAAGAATGACATGCTAATTTCACACTCGCTCACACTACAGAGCCACTCTTCTTCTTTCACATGCTCGGGACCAGATGCTGAACCAGCGACGTTTGGAGACCTACCTGGCGACTACGACGACTCCCAACTTTGACCTGGCGGGCAAGTTCAATGCGTCAACAGCAGCCGGTTCGCGGTACAGGTCACCGGCCCCAGGGGCAAATGGTGCCGATACGCCTCGCGATCTGAACGCGCGAGTCAAGATCCTCGAACTGTACACCCTCCATGTTCTGCTGCGAAATAACGAGTGGGACTATGCGCGGGAATTTATTAGTGTCAGCTCCGTCTTGGACGAAGAGCGGCGAGAAGCTTTTCTCCAGGCACTCCAGAGCTTGCAGGAGGAGCAACTAGAGCAGGAGCGATTAGAACGCGAAGAACGCCAGAGACAAGAAGATGAGCTCCGTCGTCAGGTCGAAGACGCCAGGCGGCAGAAAGCAGAACACGAGGCCATGGAGCGCAAGAGGCAAGAGGACCATCGGGCGAGGCAAGAAGCCAGTATCGGTGATTACGGTGTCGACGTCTCGCCGCCGGCAAGCAGTAAAGCTCGCCAGAGCAAACCTCCACGTCGGCCAAGTAAGTCCTCCATGTCATCGCGGAGTAACAGCAAGGCAGTCTCAAGACCTACCACATTTACCGCCCAAGCCAGCATCATCATGGGTCGCCTGCAAACCCTGTTTATGGAGCTCGCTGCTTCTCTGAACGGCAACCCGGCCTTGCTCATGCGATTTATGGCCTTTTTGGTCGGGTTTCTTGTCATGCTCGGTCATAGGGGCCTTCGTCAGCGTGTTCAGCAAATACTAGGTGTCTCGTGGAATAAAATACTAGCTACTGCCGGGATGGGTACCAAGGTCAGCTATATATAATCCAATACCAAACACGGGACGAAAGAGTTTTGAGTTTCTTTTTTTTTCCCTTTCCATCCGGGTACCAGACTTTTTTGCGTGTCAGGTTACTCTGGCAGGGATTCTTGGCAGGCGCAGTTGCTCAGTTTCTTTTCTTTTCTTCATTTTTTTTTTTCAAAGGACATTTTCTAGCAGCATCACGAGAGGAGTTTTTGCAGGGATCAACAGACTGGGGCACTGGTTTTTCTTTTGTACATACCATTTTTCTTTTCTTCTTTCTTTCTCTTTTATCATTTGTGTCTATTCATCATTGATGGGAGTCTTGGGAGGCACTTTTTATGATCATTATTTATGTCATGAGTACTACGGCTTTGAGCAGGTGGTTTATGCGGTTTACATGGTGGTTGTGTGTGCTGTGCACGTGGTGCGTGACGAATCTGCATTGTGTGATTTGATGGACGTAGTGGCTTTGGCCTTGACGGTGTGTTATGGGGTGATGGGTATGGATGCCGCTTTGAGGACTGGTGTTTAGAACGTCAGATATGTTTGCCTGCTTACCTACATTTACATACAGACGCGTGTGCCCGGGTTATCTGCATTCACATACATACACGTATACACAGATTATGTGCACTCACATACATTCACATATGCGCCGGGGTTCAGACAACCCCTTAACGTCAGCCATCGACGGCAGCACCAACCTGCATCGGCTTCTGGAAACGAGATTCTATAAAACTTGCAAGAGCAGATATAATCCATTTTTAGTGTAAACTTCGCGAATGGGCCACCAGTGCAGAGTCCTCGACGATAAAAGACAGTACAATCATTCAGTCGTTGTAGATTCCCATCTCAATCATATTATACGCCATGACGCCGAGAAAGGGAGAAGGAAACAGAAGTACATGACCACCACATGTCTTGCTCTTCGGATGCATCTGCTTCTGAGGGGGACGTTGTCGGAAAAAAGTTGAAGAGACCGAAAAAAGAAGAGTGAAAAGTGACAAGAAAAGGAGAGCGAGAAAAAAGAGGGAAAAAATTGGTATAAATTACCCACACCCAGGCCACATCGGGGTCAGTAATTCGTCGACCGATTCGTCTTTTTTTGATAGAACAACTGTCGTGGGGGGGATCATGTCAGCATACCGTGATTTTAAGAAAATGAGGAGAAAAAAAAAAGAAGGAAAGGAAAGAGAAAAAACCAGGAGTGAAAAGCTGCCCCAAGGAAATAAAACCTACATCTGTCCTCGAACTACCCAGATTGATAATCTTGGGACACCCATCGCGATCCTTCTCTAGCCGCGTACACTCGAAGCAGTAAAACGCGTCCGAGATGCCCTCGCCGCCGCAAACGACGCACTTGTTCTGGTAATTACCGAAGCTGCACTCGTCGCAGATGCGTACCAGGGTCGTGGGACGCACGTACGAGTCGCAGACGGGACATTTGCCGTCGCATTTGTCGCAAAGGCGGCCGATGGCGATGCCGGATTGCTTTCGACACATGACGAGATCGCTGCGGATTGAGTTAGTGCTGAGACTTGGGGGTTGGCGTTTGTGGAAGGGGGAGTGTATTGATACTTACGGATGATGGCGGGACATGGTGATGATTGTGCGGGTGGGCGGGCGCTGGGGAAGAGAGGCGAGAGGAGGAGGATGTGAGGATGACTATTTTCTCTCTTTTGTTCTCTTTTTCTCTTCTCTTCTCTTCTCTTCTGTTCTTTTTTTGGTCGCAGATGTTTCAGTAATGGTAAAATATTGTTCGTAATGTGCTGCAGACATGGGCTGTTGCGCAAGATGTTGAGAAGCGAAAAAGGCAAAGCTGCTTGAACGATTCGCAAGCAAGCAACAAGAATGGAAGATTCTCCCAGCATCTCACCTGGTCGGCCTCAGCCTTGCTTTGTTATCCGTGAGCGGGCCAATGCGGCCGATGCTCGATAAGCAGGCTGGGAACCTTCGGTGGTGCGGCCAGCACGTTGTCTCGTCTGCCAATCAGCGGCTGCTGCCGGTGAGGACAACGATGTCCGGGAGCACCTAGGCCCAAAGAGGCTTAGAGTCCAGCGCCTGCTCAGCTCCTTCTTCGAATTTCGTTCGTACCTCGAGCTGTATCGGCGCAAGCTGAGTGGACAGAAGGGAAAGCAGAACTTGTCAACGTCCAAAGTCTGGGCGCCGATAATTAATCCAAAAGCCAGGCGCGACACGGTATTCTTAGTATTTTTTTTTTTTCATCCGACATCAAGCTGATTTTCTCTTCCTTTTTCTTTTCTCAAATGCTTGACTTCCCAGTGGCATGCGCACGCGAAACCCGCGAGGAAACGAATTTGTAAAGGCCATTTGCGCACCGGATCCCGTCATGCGATAGGACTTGCTGTTCTTCGCTACCTGCATCATGGCCACGGAAGAAGAGTACGCTTTAGTGATGGACCCGCACGAATGCTTTTTTTTCCATTTATCTTGTTTCCTGTTCTTTTCTTTTGTTTGTCCAAGGTCAGCCATCAACGTCAATGGATGCCCCAAGATGCTAACTGGTGCTATTTCTCAGCGGCCCTCAGGTCGTGGATGGGTCGTCAAGGCCGCCAAAGTTGGATGGGCATGCTTCTGGCCCGGACACCGAAACGACGCTCAAAAGGAAGGCATCACTGTCTATGATTGGTGACGGCGACGGCGACGAAGCCCTCGACAACAAGGACCCCAGCACCAAGCGACAGCGACAGGACGCGAGCGAGCAATCACCACGACCATCGACATCAGAGCCACCACCGCCACCCCGACCAGAGAGTCCACCACAGCGCAGACGACCCAGCCATGACACGTCACAAGACCGACGAGAATCCGTCATACAAGAGGAGAAGAAGCGCGGGAAGCGATTATTCGGCGGCTTGCTAAACACATTGAGTCAGACAAGCACGAATTCACAGCACAAGCGGCGCCAGGAAATCGAACGACGGCAGCAGGAGAGACTACAGAAGCAGAGGGAGCAGGACGACCAGAAGCGAGCGGGAAAGCTATCCAAGATACGAGAGGCCCGGCTCGTGGAACAAGTTGATTTTCAGGAAGAAGTTGTGGGTTTCTTTTTCCTTTTCCTTCTCTGCTTTCGTTTTCTCTTCTCTTTTAGCGATCACCCCACCCGTCTGTGATGTAGAGATGTGTGCTGAAACCTCCCCCTCCCCCCCCCCCCCCTTTTTTTTTTCACAGATGCGCCATCGACATAAGAAACTGCTTGCTTTGGCGGAATTTCTAAAGACAAAGGCCGAACCTGCTATTGTAAGAACAAACCGTGGTTGGGCCTTGCGGAGCGTATCGCCAAAGCTAATGCGTCACAGTACTACCTGCCCTGGAAACGGACGACGGATCAGGAAGATGTTATCGAAGAACAGATTCGTGCTGCGAAAAGTACAATAGCCACTGAGGAAGAGGAGTTCAAGGCTTTGAAAGAGCGCCACGTAGCTCGGTACGGCGTGCGAAGAGATTCGCATCAGCGTGAAGAAACCACGGAGCGAACACAAGGAGAGAAGACGATGCAACAGGAGGAGCTTGGCAGGAATGAGGAGGACACGCAGGCCACGCAGGCCGCTCAGGCCGCTCAGGCTACTCCGATGAAAAGAGATGCTCAAGTGCAAGAGGCAGCGGCGGAACAAGATGCACATGACGAGTCGGGCGATGTGCTGGTTGACGGTGATGAGGACATGGTGATTTACTAGATGGAAAAGTCGGGAATTTCGTACTCGGGGTCCATGGGGAGAATTTGATAGCCTGGCGTCACTCTTGTCTTTTTTTATTCTATGTCTTCTATTTCTTTTTTTCTTTTTCTAGTTCTTCCATTTCTTTCTTTTTCATCCTTTTGCTTTTACTGGACGTTTTCAACTCAGACCGTCGCAAAACGACTGCACGGGTGAATTATTTCTCGGCATACACTTGCACATTGAACCGAGCCTCGGCGCGCGATGTGTGGATGCCGCATTGGGAAACAAGCTCTCTCTTGATGAAGCCTCGGCTCGGGTCAAGGGCCACGGCAGACATAGACAATATAGGCAATAATATCCTTTTGAAACTACAGGCTGCCCTGTCCGTGCCTGGAGCGTCTTTCTCAAGATTGAAGAGAATCCCGGGTCTAAGCACGTAGCACGTTTGGCTAGACCTCCTCGCAAGGAGCCACTATGCCCAAACAGACCCTTGGCGCCGCCGCCGCCGCCGGCGATCCCTCCGTCCCCGCCCCGCCCCGGCATTGTGATGACGATGAGGCTGGGACAATCGGACGGAGTCTGTCGGGTGGTTTGGTGGAAAAGTCCGACTTTCCGATCCCTGGACACGAGCTCACGGGGATGGAGCAAGGCTCCGTGTGTCGAAAGGAATCAGGCGGGTGGGTATGAAAGAAGTCCGAGATGAAGCAGAGCAGAGAGTCCATCGCGACGCCCGCAGAAGCGACACGAACCAGACAATTCCACAAAGTATACATGCATATGCATATGTACGTATGTACAATGTGAGGACAAATGGTTTGTACATGCACGCCAAACTCGACCCAGTCGAGCATAGCGCCCGCGGTTGGCCGAGACCAACATTCCATCCCCGTCCCCATCCCCCCTTCGTCGCAACTTTCCCCGTCCTTCCTTCTACGCACCATCTGGTGCCAACGGGAATCCTTTTTTTTTTTTTTTGGCTTTGGTCTCTCTTTAGCGTCCTACGGAGCTGACTACTCGAAAGGTTGTTTCCGTGCGACCGCCCGACTGGGCTTTCTCCACACCGGACGGGACGCTTGCGTGTATATAATGTGAGGCGTGCCGGGTCCTGTTGCGTGGGAGAAGAGAAGGTGGGAATGTATATTCACTTCTTTGTCTTTGACTTGACCGGATTTCTTGTGCCTTGGGGCTTGTACTTGTCCGCTATTATTCTTTCTTTGTTTCAAGAGTTGTCTTCTTTGTCGGTGCCTGCCTGCCTGCCTGCCTATCGAGGGAACAAAGAAAAGCAGTATACGAATAACGTCTTTTTTTTTCTCTCTCAAAACGCAAATACACCAGATGGACACAGCTAGGCTTGCCCCGCACGACCCGCGGGTCCGGGAGGAAAGGGCCGAGATTCGCGGCAAGACGTACTCGTATCTGATCGGGGAGCCGGAGCAGGAGCGGCCGACGGGGACGGTGTTTCTCATCCACGGGTTCCCGGACATGGCGTTTGGGTGGCGGTGCCAGATACCGGTGTTTCTGTCGATGGGGTTCCGGGTGGTGGCGCCCAACATGGTGGGATACGCGGGCACGTCGCGGCCGGAGGAGCTGGGGCAATGGTCGATGAAGAGCATCGCCGACGACATTCAGGCGCTGGCGGGCCACGTCCTGGGAGAAAACGAAAAGGGCGAAAAGGGCGAAAAGGGACAGATCATCCTCGGCGGGCACGACTGGGGCGGCGCGGTGGTGTGGCGGGTCGCGCTGTGGCATCCGGAGCTCATCAGGGCCGTCTTCAGCGTGTGCACGCCGTTCCAGGCGCCCAGCACGCGGTGGATGCCGCTCGAGGAGCACCTCGCGGCGGGGCGGCTCGCGCACTTCCGCTACCAGCTGCAGCTGGCGGGGCCGGACGTGGAGGCGCGGGTGACGACGGCGCAGCACGTCGGCCACTTCCTGCGGGGCATGTTTGGCGGGCGCGGGCCCGGCGGCGAGGTCGGCTTCACCACCAGCGCGGGCGTGCAGCTGGACCTGGACCAGCTGGCCCGGCTGGGGCCCTCGCCGCTGCTGTCGCCCGCCGAGCTGCACCACTACGTCGAGCAGTACATGCGCCAGCCGGCGCCGCCCCTGCGCGGGCCCTTGAACTGGTACCGCACCAGCCGCATCAACTACGACGAGGAGCGCCGGCTGGCCGCCGACTTCCGCCAGCTCGACATGCCCGCCCTGTTTATTGCCGCCACCAACGACGCCGCCCTGCCTCTGAGCCTGTCGGCCGGCATGGAGAGGCACTTTGCCCAGCTGACGCGCGGCGAGGTCGACTCCTCGCACTGGGCGCTGATCGAGGCCAGCGCCGAGGTGAATGCGCAGATTGTCGCATGGCTGGCCAAGGTCCTGCCCGAGGACATTCGGGCGGCTCTCTGAGGGCGGTTGAAGGGCACGGCGGAGGAATCATTGATCCTGAAACGTTTTCGTTTTACATGATTCCCGTCGGAGCAGCATGGGGGCGCCCAGAATTGCATTCATCAAATGTCATGTGTGACCCTCCGAGGCCCTTTTGCGTCTCACCTACTTACTATGTACTTAGGTCCATATCAATATATGGCCCCCCGGTCTGCAAGTCTGTTCAGTGTTCCTATTCCCAATCTCACGCCATTGGCATGACGATATATTATCCCAAGAACAAAGCTCCCCGTGTCACTTTAGCGTAAACTTCTGCCCCGTCACAGAGGGACCAGCGTTCGGCTTGGTCTTCTTATTCGGCTTGCCACACATTGCACATGCTGTCATAACTATTAGCTTCTCATCCTCTCTCTCCGTTCACATGACACTTACAGTCGTTTTTGTACGCGCACGTTTGACACAGCGAGTGGCCTTGAGACACTTTTGTCTTGCACTTTGCGCATGAACTGCAGATTTTTGTGAGCGGATTGCCTTAGCAGTGAGATCCTCCTCTCTGTCCCTTTTTTCTATTTGGACGGCACAATCATCCCTAGGGGCTCATGCGGCATGGCCAACATACCTCGAGTATTGGGCGTAGGGATTCTTGGCTGATTTGGATAGGAGTTTGCTCTGGTTTGGATTTTATGTTACATCAGCCGCACTTGTTTTTTTTTTTTTTCGTCAACGAACCCTTCTATTTGTTTTTATTTCCTTTATTCTTTTTTTTTATTCTTTTGCCTTTCTTACATGTCTTCTGCATCACAAGCAGGGTAACACGTACCTTTATTACGCCACTCTGTCCAAGCGTGGCTGATTTGGAGCCAGATGCTTTGGTCGACGATGCAGCAGGGGAGCCGTAGTACATTTCGCTCTTCTTTTTGACCTCGGGGGTTGCGAGGGTCGTCTTGGATAGTTTCTGACACTTGCCGCAGACCATGTTGAATGTCTGTTCTTTTCTCTGCTTCTCTCTCACACTCGATGGATGGATGGATGGATGGACAGGCGGACAGATGGAAGATGGAAGATGGCTGACACGGGGACGGATGGATGACGAAATGTCGTTTTCGGGAGGTGCCGGCCGCTGTTGCAGATCGAAATGGTGCTCTGATTTAGTGAGACACGGAAGAGTTTGGATATGGGGATGGCCTGGATTCCTATTATGCCGTCAGAATGCAAGACGGGCCGGGCGGTTGATGCTGATGGACGATGGACGATGGACGATGGACGACGTTGGATGGTGGATGGCATGTGTGGATTCAATGTTGGCAGCTGGCGCCCAATCAATCGTGGCTGCATGTGCGCAGAGACCCAGTGCAGTGACCCGGGCAGTGACCCGTGCTTGCGGTGCCAGACCCCGACCCCTTTTGAGAGCACTGAGACTTCAATGTTGGTGGAGGCTGGGCTGTGCTGGCCTGGATCGGCCTGGGGCTGTGCAGGGTCCCCCGCTTGACCACGTACAACCACGCAAAACCACGTAAACCCACCTAAACCCACGTAAAACCACTCGTACCCGCCGTCCCTTTTTTGTGTCAACATTGATGAAGCCCACCTCACCACTGTGGCTTGGCCACAAGTTCCTGCCCGCTAGTGCCGTCAAGCCAGCCAAGGGACCAACCAGAGCCCACCACACCGCACTGCACCGCACTGCGCCGCGCCGCTCTCGACTTTCCATCCATTGTCGCTTCCACCCTCCCACGCTCCCCAGCCAGCCGGCCAGCCAGCAGCCAGGCCAATGATTCGATTTGCTACGCGGCCGCATCTGCATTGTCACACCAACACCTCTTTCACTTTCTCCGTACCTCTACTTTTGTTCTGCCTACCTACTTCCTACCTACCTACCTAGTACTTACCACACTTACTTGAGCCAACAACGACATCTCATCGTCCAGTCGCCCCAACTGCACTGCACAATCCAAAGAGCGGGCCAACATCTGGCGTCTCGCCCGTCATTTAACGCAATTTTTTTTAGTCTTTTTAGTCCTTTTTTTTTTTAGTCTTCACTTTCATCTCGTCTCTCTTCTTTTTTTTTTTCTCCTGTTTTCTTTTTTCTTTTTTTTCTTTTCTCTTCCTATCCTCCCATTCTTTTTTATTCTAGCCAACGACAACTCGACTCACTTCTGCATGCGCCGCATCACCTACCCCCATCCCGACTGCTCGAGCACTGCTCATCTTCCAGGATGGCTGGAAGACCGACAGGAGGAGGTCTCCACGCCGGTTCCTCTGCGAATCGCGATGACCTACTGTTGGATCTAGATAATGACCAGCCCGTGTACGGCGCCGGCCAGAGGTCGACACTCAACGATGACGATTTGATGCGACGCTATAGCCACGAGCAAGAACCACAAGGCCGGCCTTCTGTTTCGTACGACGATTTTGTCGGTGCAGCGAGTCCACCCGGGACTGCTCTTTCGACCGGCGCTGGCCTGCCTCACTTGAATCCGAACGGCAGTGGTCCATACATGAGCAGGCACTATAGCCAGACGTCGGAGCTGGGCAATTACCAGCGCTACGCCGATGATTTTGACGACTATTCCGCCGATGGTGCCTCATATTACCAGCAAGGAGGAGCAGGAGGCAGCCGCGGCGGCTCAGCAGAGGGCCTAGCGTCTGCGAATCGAAACAACGCCCGAGCTCGAAACAGCGTCCTGTCCATGGGCGGGGGGTTTTGGGGAAAGGTCAAGAACAAGCTCGGCCTCGGTCAAGGATACTCGGAAATGGACTTGCCCCTGACAGAACATGGACAACAACAGCGCGGTGCTCGCGCCGCTGGTGCCGGTGCCGGTGCCGGTGCTGGCGCTGGCGCCGGTGCCGGTCCTGATGCCCAACGAGGAGAACAACCCAGCAAAGGCTTTGACATGGGCAACTTCAAATTTGGCTTCGGCCGCAGCAAGCCGGATCCCTCCACCCTAGGACCTCGCATTATTCACCTCAACAACCCGCCCGCCAACGCAGCAAACAAATATGTCGACAACCATATCTCGACCGCCAAATACAACTTTGCCACGTTCCTGCCCAAGTTTCTCTTTGAACAGTTTTCCAAGTTTGCCAACGTTTTCTTCTTGTTTACCGCCTGCTTGCAACAGATTCCCGGTCTTTCGCCGACGAATCGATATACAACCATTGCGCCCTTGACGATTGTGCTCATCATTTCGGCGGGAAAGGAAATGGTGGAAGACTATCGGAGGAAACAGGCCGACAATGCCCTCAACACATCCAGGGCCCAAGTCTTGCGCGGATCGAGCTTCACCGAAACGAAATGGATCAACGTGGGTGTGGGAGACATCATCCGCGTCGAATCAGAAGAATCATTCCCCGCAGATCTGGTCCTCCTCGCCAGTTCGGAACCCGAGGGTCTCTGTTACATCGAAACGGCGAATCTTGACGGCGAGACGAACCTGAAAATCAAGCAGGGCCTGCCAGAGACGGCTTCGATGGTCTCGTCAAGCGAACTGAGCCGGCTCGGCGGCCGCATCAAGTCTGAACAGCCCAACAGTAGCCTGTACACGTATGAGGCGACGTTGACCATGCAAGCTGGCGGGGGCGAAAAAGAACTAGCCCTCAACCCCGAACAGCTGCTCCTACGAGGGGCCACCCTGAGAAACACGCCCTGGATCCACGGCGTCGTCGTCTTCACCGGGCACGAGACCAAGCTCATGCGAAACGCCACTGCCACCCCCATCAAGCGGACCAAGGTCGAGAAGAAACTCAACTGGCTGGTTCTGATGCTCGTCGGCATGCTGCTGGGCCTCAGTGTCATATGTACAGTGGGCGACCTGGTCATGCGCAGCGTCCACGGGAACTCGCTCGACTATCTCTACCTGGACAAGATTGGCAGTGCTGGCCAGGTCGTCAGGACCTTCATCAGGGACATGGTTACATACTGGGTGCTGTTCTCCTCCCTCGTCCCCATCTCTCTTTTCGTCACGATTGAGATGGTCAAGTATTGGCACGGAATCCTCATCAACGATGACCTGGACATGTACTACGACAAGGCAGATACGCCCGCAACGTGTCGCACGTCCAGCCTGGTGGAAGAACTCGGCATGGTTGAGTTTGTCTTTTCCGACAAGACGGGCACACTGACATGCAACCAGATGGAATTCAAGCAGTGCACCATTGCGGGGCTGCAGTACGCCGACGCGATCCCCGAGGACCGCCGCGCCGCCGGGCCCGACGACGACCAGGGCATCCACAACTTCGACAGGCTGCGGTCCAACCTGGCCGAGGGACACGAATCCGCCATGGCCATCGATCACTTCCTCGCTCTGCTGGCTACCTGCCACACCGTCATCCCGGAGATGGACGAAAAGGGACATATCAAATACCAAGCGGCCTCGCCCGATGAAGGGGCCCTGGTGCAGGGTGCGCTCGATCTCGGCTATCGGTTCACGGCAAGAAAGCCCAAATCGGTCATCATCGAGGCCAATGGCCGGCGGCTCGAGTACGAATTATTGGCCGTGTGCGAGTTCAACTCGACCCGCAAGCGAATGTCGGCCATCTACCGCTGCCCAGACGGCAAGCTTCGGATTTACTGCAAAGGTGCCGATACCGTGATCCTGGAACGCCTGAACGAGCAGAACCCTCACGTGGAGGCCACTCTGCGGCATCTGGAAGAATACGCGTCGGAGGGTTTGCGAACCCTCTGCTTGGCCATGCGGGAAATACCGGAGCAGGAGTATGCCGAGTGGTACAAAATCCATGACGCGGCGTCCACGACGGTGGGCGGCAATCGAGCCGAGGAGCTGGACAAGGCCGCGGAGGTGATTGAGCACGACTTTTTCCTCCTCGGTGCCACGGCCATTGAGGATCGTCTGCAGGATGGTGTCCCGGAGACGATTCACACGTTGCAGCAGGCCAACATCAAGGTCTGGGTCCTGACGGGCGATCGTCAGGAGACGGCCATCAACATCGGCATGAGTTGCAAACTCCTGAGCGAGGACATGATGCTGTTGATTGTCAACGAGGAAACGGCGTCGGCCACGCGAGACAACATCCAGAAGAAGCTGGATGCGATCCGAACCCAGGGAGACGGCACCATTGAGACGGAAACACTGGCACTCGTGATTGACGGCAAGTCCTTGACCTTTGCGCTGGAAAAGGACCTCGAGAAGCTGTTCCTGGACCTGGCCATCATGTGCAAGGCCGTCATCTGCTGTCGAGTATCCCCGCTGCAGAAAGCCCTGGTGGTCAAGCTGGTCAAGAAGTACCAGAAGGAGTCCATCCTCCTGGCCATTGGCGATGGTGCCAACGACGTGTCCATGATCCAGGCCGCGCATATCGGTGTCGGCATCAGCGGCATGGAGGGCCTCCAGGCGGCGCGAAGTGCCGACGTGGCCATTGCCCAGTTTCGATATCTGCGCAAGTTGCTGCTGGTGCATGGGGCGTGGAGTTATCAGCGAGTGAGCAAGACGATTTTGTTTTCGTTTTACAAGAACATTACTCTGTACTTGACGCAATTTTGGGTTAGTCTTTGACGTCTCTTTCTTCGTCTTCTCCGTCTTCTCCGTCTTCTCCGTCTTTTCCGTCTTCTCCCCTTTGTTATTCCCTTCTTCTCTACTAATAATGTACCTAGTTTACCTTTCAAAACGTCTTCTCCGGTCAAGTCATTTATGAATCATGGACACTGTCCTTCTACAACGTCCTTTATACCGTCCTTCCACCGCTGGTGCTCGGTATTCTCGACCAGTTCATCTCTGCACGGCTACTGGACCGGTATCCACAGCTGTACACTATGGGCCAAACCAACTACTTTTTCAAGCTGAAAACATTTGCGCAATGGGTCGCCAATGCATTCTACCACTCCCTCGTCCTCTACGTATTCGCGGCTCTCATCTGGCATGGCGATCTCATCCAGTCCGACGGCAAGATGGCAGGCCACTGGGTCTGGGGAACCGCCCTCTACGGTGCCATTCTGCTTACCGTGCTGGGCAAGGCCGCTCTGGTGACGAACAACTGGACAAAGTACCACGTGCTCGCCATCCCCGGCAGCATGGCCATCTGGTATGTCTTCATTGCTACCTATGGCACAGTGGCGCCCAAGTTTCACTTCTCCAACCAGTACCACGGTGTTGTGCCGAGACTGTACACGAGTCCCGTGTTTTGGCTCCAGACGGTTGTGCTGGCCGTCATGTGTCTGATACGTGATGTGGCGTGGAAGTATGTCAAGCGTATGTACCGACCTCAGACGTATCATCACATTCAAGAAATTCAAAAGTACAATATTCAAGATTATCGACCAAGGTATGTGAACAAACCCCCTCCCCTTTTCTTCTCTTTTTTCTTTTCTTTCTTCTCTTTTCTTCTTTTTTTTTATCTTCCTTCTTTCTTTTATTCCTCTTTCTTACCTTTCTCTTTCTTTTCACTTTTTTCACTTTTTTCACTTTTTTCACTTTTTTACCCTTTTTCCCTTTTTTATTTCTGAATTAACCAACTGACATCTTTGGCTTGTAGAATGGAGCAATTCCAGAAAGCGATCCGCAAAGTCCGCCAGGTGCAGCGCATGCGCAAGCAGCGTGGCTATGCATTTTCGCAGGCCGACGAGAGTCAGACGCGCGTGTTGCAAGCCTACGACACGACAAAACACAGAGGCCGCTACGGAGAGATGGCAAGCTCGCGGCCGGTAGAGCGGTGATGTGACTGGGTATTGTCCTTTATGGTTTTTTTTTTTTGTTGTTGTTTTTCTTTTCTCTTTTTAAAAAAGAACATTTGTCTTTTATTTGATTTTTTCTTCTCGTGGCCATGGTGTCAAAGCAATTATATAATTGTCAAAAATTATTCCTTCACGTCGATCCTTGGCCCGACTCTTTTTCTTTTTTTTCTTCTCTTTCCTTTTTTTCCGTCCGGGCGTTTACTCGTAGTGTGCGGAAAGGACAAGCAGCGTGCAGTGTGAACTAGGGAGGGATATTTGAAACGCTGATTTTTTGTGTCTCCCTTTGTCTCTTTTTTTTAAATGTCCCGCCGAGGGGGTGGTTTAGGTGGGCAATAAGGGGCGGCCGCGGAAGTGGCTGCGATTGCATGGGGGTAGGGGAGACCATATTGCAGAATCATACTCTTTTTTTTTTTTCTATTCTCTCCCCCCCCCCTTTTTTTTCCTTTTCTTTTCCTTTTTCTGGTCTCCTCTTTTTTTTACTTTCTAGAAAAATCCTGTTCATGAGGCCCGTGAGGCCATGCTGCCACTGGTCAAAAGGCATGGTAAATTCCCCAATTTCCTCCAAGCGACGTCTCTCTCTTGGCGTCTAAACCGCTGCATCGCGTTCGGTGCTCGTGCTGCTCGCGGGGTTGGTGCTTTCCATTTCTGCAGCGAGTGGTGGCTTGTTGCTTTATGGTGTTGTATTGTTCAAGGCCTGCCGGGGAGCTGGGATGTGCGCGGCGGGGAAGTCGATTGTTTACGGTGTCGTGATGGTGCGGGTTGGGGAATTTGGTCGTCATTTTGGGTGGGGAGATGGGGCTGGATTGGACGTGGTGGGCGGGGAGGTTGGATGGATCGTGGTGCACTGACTGCAGGGAGTAGGTGTTGCGGGTATTGGAGTTGCGGGGATTGTGTTTCTTGGGGTGTTTCTTGGGGTGTGTCGTGTTGGTTTGTTGCGTTGGTTTGTTGTGTTGGTTTGTTGTGTTGGTTTGTTGTGTTGGTTTGTTGTGTTGGTTTGTTGTGTTGGTTTGTTGTGTTGGTTTGTTGCGTGGGTTTGTGTTGGTTCATTATGCATGTGTTGCTCTATCTGTGTATTCTCCATCTTCCCATGTCTAACTCATCTTCCCTCACTCATCCGCCCACACTTCATCTTATTCACCCATCTACATCAACATCCATTCTACAACTATTCAACTCTTCTTCAGCAACTGAGAAGCACCCCCAGGGTCACGCGTCCAACGCCCGCATGGACAACAAGTCCAGCCGTTCGCCACACGAAATCTGAGTATAACTTTATGAATACACAACATGATAGATGGGCACGCAGATGGTGTGTCAGACTCGGCGCCCGCGTGTGCGTTTGTGTTGCACTGTTGCGGTCCAGGTAGTGGACAGATCAACAACCTTGACTATACGCACGATGTATAACCGTACACAACTGTACATGGCTGTCAATGACTGTACATGGTAAAACAGCTAGTAAAGAAGGTGGTAGCAAAGAGGGAAAAACAGCTTACAAAGAAGTTTACGAAAAGAGGAGAAAACAGGCAGCAAAGAAGCTTACGGAAAGAGAAAACGAGATGGCTCGCGAAGGAGGTGATAAAAAAGAAGGAGGAAGCTGTAAAGAAGCTAATAAAAAGAGGGGGAAAACAGCTAGTACAGAAGGTGACAAAAAGGGGGGAAAATAAATGTAGTAACAGAAGGGGATTTATTTTCGGCGTAAGGAGTCCGACGCTTTGCCTGCCACTCTATGCCGATTAATTCGGGCAGCCGCAAGGATCTAGTATACACATACGGCGGGTGGAATGAACTACAGGTTTTTTCCCTCCTTTTTTCTTGGATCATTTCCTTCTAAGCTTATTGGCAAAGTTACTAGATCAACGCGGCTGCATTCGGTTGCGATACCTTCCTTTGACCAGATAGTTTATTCCAACCAACCACATCTCTTGTCTGAGGTTCTCCGAGTTTCGTGGCACGCACGCTGTTGATGCCGTGAGTCTGTGTCGGGCCAAGA
This sequence comes from Claviceps fusiformis PRL 1980, assembly GCA_000223055.1. Lineage (NCBI taxonomy): Eukaryota > Fungi > Ascomycota > Sordariomycetes > Hypocreales > Clavicipitaceae > Claviceps > Claviceps fusiformis. The sequence continues at coordinate 28,138 of AFRA01000272.1, forward strand.
CGTCGAAATTCGAGGGGATGAATGTACTCTGAGTGTATCTATGGTATACACGGTGAGCTGGGAGTCTTGAGACTTCGACCCACGAAATAGTGCAACCACGGGCATGGGCGATGGCCATGAGCTTCGAGCCACGGGGACCACCACACATCCACGTGACATTTTAGTATAATGATAACGCTGGATCCTCCTAATCCATTTGTCAGTACATTGCTTGTCAATGTTCTATATTTTCTTTGCATTCTGTATTTCTCTATTTGTTTTTGCTTTTATTTTGCTTTTATTTTTGGTTTTGGTTTTGTTTTATTTTTTATTTTTTTCCTATCGATTTTCCGTTCATTTTCATGGCTGGTTTACAAAAGCCAGCTCCAACACTTCTCAGTAGCCAATTCGTTCCAAACTCGAAACACCCTCTACGCATGTATGGATGCACTTCCATGCAGCTACAACCCAATCGAGCCCTTCATGTTCCAAACCCCAAGTTACCCCCCCCCCCCCCCCAAACGGGCTAGAAAAGACATGAAAAATCTCAACCCGTATAGATAAGCCCATTGCATCAGATGCACCAGTACACGCCATGAATGCATAACCCTTTTCCTGATGCCCCCGCAACACCCTTCCCCGCCCGAGACCCCTTATCTCATGTTGCAAGCCCCCTCCACGTGCACGGCTTTGTGAAACACACGGCCCAGCGAGATAGCATGACCGAGACAGGGTGGCTGCGTGTATGCTAGACACGCAGGGCGCAGAGGAAAGATGATTGTGGGTGTGGGGGGAAAAAAAGAGGATGAAAGACGAAGGAAGAAGCAGCAAGACGAAGAAGAAGAAGATGAAGGAGAAGAGAAGTAGAAGAAGAAGTAGAAGAAGAAGAAGAAGTGGTAGCAGAATCAAAAGAAGAAAAAAGTACAAGAATACGCTCATCACAGCACAGCAAGAAGCAAGGACCGCATCTCTACGTATACACGCAAACATGCCGCTTTCCCAGACAATTCTACGCACTGCACCTCCCCGGTGGTACATCTAACATGCTGCACCAGCATGACCCATGATGACCCAAATGACCCATGATGACCCAAATGACCCAAATGATTCAAAATGACCCAGAATGAACCCCCCCGACAAACCCCCTCACGTACTCGGCAGAGGAAAAGCCGGGGCTGTTGCGGGGGGGAGCCGCGGCAACTGCCGTTGTATATCGTGGTCCGTGATCCGTGATCCGTGATCCGTGATCCGTGATCCGTGATTCGTGATTCGTGTTCGTGATTCGCGTGGGATGCGCATGTCCACGTGGCAGGAGGAATGGGCGCGCTGCGTCTTCACACTTCCAGGGCGAGGACATGTCTCGGCTTGCAATCGGCTCTCATCCTTGGTGCCTGTACGTGGACATGGACATGTTTCTTTACGGACATGTGTCTTTCATGGATATAGGTCGGTAAGGCTTTGGATGCAATACGCCCTTTTTTTTTTTTGGTTTGTCCGATTGTGTATCTAGATGTGTGCCTTGCGTAAAATGGTCTGGCTTGAAAGGGAGAGAAAGCTCCGTCGTAAGAAGAAAAAGAAGAGAAGAGAAAAAAGGGGAACTCCCTTGAATAGAAGAACAAAAAAAAAAGCAAAGAAGAAAAGAAGAAAAGAAACCAAAACCCAACATCCCCCTCACAATCCTAAAACATGTGCTGATTCTTTTATTTTCCTCGCCCAATGGCACAGAGGTGGAAAAAAAAAACGCCCCGATACACAAAAACATTAACAACATGCATACAAAACAGGACGGGTTAGGGCAGTGCCGACTGAAAACCCCTGTACACTGTAAAAACTCCAGGTCCTAGTCCATGTACTCCCAAGTCCCAAACATCCATGGCCTCGTGCATTTGTCAGACACGTGTGGTGTCTGTTGACCTGTTGACCGTCGTTCGTTTGCCGGCATCAGCTATCATTGGAATATGCCGCGGGGGGATCCGACAACCCTGGTCAAGAACCCCCCTTTTCACCCCCAGCCCATGTTCAGCAAGGCTCAATGAGAAATGTCCCTGTTACCCCGCAAACGGCAACGGCAACGGCAGCGGCAGCTCACTCATGTTCGTGGGGGCCGAGGCAGGGGCAGCCAGCTCCAGACCTTTTTTTGGGCAAAAGTTGAAACTCACGGGCCACGCGCCCCCCACGTGCCACCCACGACGCATCTTCCGAGGGCCAGTGGCTCGTGGGCCCAGGACTTGAACAGCTCCCCCGGCTGAAGAGTTTTGTTCAATGGTGACGATTTCTGTTTTTTTTTTTTTCTTTTCTTTTTTTTTCCTCTTCTTTTCTTCTTCTTCACACCTGGGTGGTGCCTAGTCAAGCCCAATCCAACAATACATTACCGCCCCAGGATCGGAGTGACTAGTTCAATACTCTTGGGTCGCGACGATGCGCTGCCGGGTTGACGGCTGGGCAGCGGCCGGTCCGGCCGGTTGGCGCCCGTGTCGTACGTATACGCCACGGCGTTGTTCTGGTAGCTCGTGTCAAAGGTGGACGACAGATAGGGGACGGAAGGACGTCGATCGGATCCCGACGGACTGGTCGCAACGCTGCGGCTAAAGGGCCAGCGGCCACCACCGGCGTGGCTTCCCGTGGGAGAGGGTGGGCTCGACGGCGCGATGCTGAGTGATCGAAGTGCCGACAGCGCGCTCGAGTAGTGAGCCGTCGATGTCGTGCCTGGGGAGGCCGGGGACGAGCGGTTCAGATGTGTGGAGACGGGTCGAGAGGGCGAGGCGCGAGGAATAATGTCCCTTGGCTCGGCGTATTCCTTGTCATGATATGAATAGTCGGTGCCCATGGAATATGTTTCCATGGTCAAGGCATGTGAGGTTGAGTTTTGGTCGACTCGGCGGCATCTATATAGGTCAGCGGTCAGCTTGATGTGTATCATGGGGGGGGAGGGTTTCTTCTTCCTTCTTTTACTGCCTCCCAAGATGGATACGTACGTCTCTGAGCAATAGAGGTGCTTCTCGTCATGGGACATGAATTGCTTCTCGCAGGTCATGCTGTGAAGAATGGATTAGCTGCTGGTTGGGGGAGGTGGACTGAGGGCCTTGAGTTGAGACATGGACATATAGAGACGTATAGAGAGCGGACATACCAGAATTGAGGGAAGCTTTCTCGCTCATCGTGCCAAGTATCATCATCCTCTCGCTCGCGCTCGCACTCGCGGTGGCCACGACTCGACCTGTGCGTACCAGACGGTGTGTGTCGTCTCGTCGTACCAGGGCGCTTGGATTTTGGCGACGACGAATCGGACGAGCTGGTTGATTTACGAACGTCGGTCATGGATGTGCTGTGATGGCCATGGCCAGACTTTCTTCGATGTTGATGCATAATTGTGTTGGGTGTGTATGTATGGACCGCGGGTCGTTTGTTTCTTGGACGTTGCAATGGGCAAACGAAGCAACCCGGGGGGGAGATATCAAGTATTTGTATTTGTATTTGTATTTGTATTTGAATTTGAATTTGTGTTTGTGTTTGTGTTTGTGTTTGTGTTTGTATCTTGTATCTTGTATCTTGTATGCGGGCCAGCGGCACTGCGGCACTGCAGCACTGCAGCACTGCGGGTCAGATACTCCTGCAGCTGCAGGCAAAAACTTGATCGACCAAGAAGGCAATCCTGGGACCAAAGGGACAGAGGTCAAGATATGGACCAGACAATGACGTGGGTGTCGATGTCGGACACGGAATTGTCTTGGACAAGTCCTTTTTTTTTTTTTTCCAAAAACGGGAGATAAGCTGGTTTCAAAGCAATTGAGCGACCTCGGCGTAGGATAAGAGGCAGCGCTAGCCCAAACGGTCGTATAAGTGGTGGTGGTGGTGGTGCAAGAGGAAAGATAATGAATGCCCTTATCACACGGATCAAATGTGCTGGTGGTGATGAGTCAATGGCAATGGCAATGGCAATGGCGGGATTCCCGAAAGGTGCTTGCCGGGGGTTGCCGGAAAACTGGGTCGGCAGACGGTTTGCGCAGTTTTGACGATGGACGATGGACGATGGACGATGGACGAAGGCGGGGTTGGCAGGGGAAGGATGAGATGGACAAGGGTGGGCGAAGTATATAAAGAGAAGAAAAAAGGGAAAGGAAAGAAACGAAACGAAAGAAAGATGGATGAAAAGATGGATGGAAGAAAGCCACGACAACGAAATCGGAAATGAGCAGGCCCAAGGGGGAAAATATCCTCCCTGGACTCTAGAGTGAGTGCGTGCGGCGTGTGACTCTTCGTCTTGCCAGGATAAGATGATGAGATGATGGCGCGCAAGACAACTCGAGCGAGAAGTACGTGGCTTGGTCGCTAGTTCAGGTGTCGTGATTTTATCCTGCTGGGTTTTCTGGGTCATCAGCAAGCCGAGAGCGGAGATGCAAGCGGCGGGCGGCGGCGGCGGCGGCGGCGGCTGGCGGGCTGGGAGGGAGGATTTTGGTGGATTGCACAAAAAGCCCCAGTGGCACCAAGATAAAAAAATGAGATAAAATAAAATAAAATAAAATAAAATGGCTTGCATGTAGCCGCAAAGGTACGTCGTTGCCAATGGAGCCGAAATGGCGACGTGAATGAGATGAGGTGCAGACCACGCCCACGCCGCCCGCTAACAACTGCAGCTCAGGCACAATATGAATCGTGCCCACTTGGTCTGCGAGTCTGCGACACCTGCGACACCCGCGACCCGCGACCCGCGACCTGCGACCTGTGACTTGCAACCTGCGACCTGCGACACTTTGCGAGTTGCGACACGACAGGCCAGGATGGCGACTTGGTGCACAAGAATGGCAGAATCCAAAAAGAAAAATCCACAAGAAATGTCATTTGGCAATTCCGTCGTCACACCACCCACACCTACACCAAAAGAGTCCCGTGCTTAGGTTTTTTTTTTTTTTTTTTTTGCTTTCTTTTCCTTCTCCTTCTTTCCTTCCCCTTCTTTCCTTCTTGTCCCGCGTGGTGTAATTCAACCCGTGAGTGGTCCAATGCTGCCAGCTGCCGCTGCAGCTGCAGGTGGATCCGCCAAGACAAGCAGGCAATGCGCCTGGAGCACACGATGCGGGGGAAACCTCCTTGAATGGTTGATCTTCTTCCTTCCCCTCTTTTTCCTTTTCCTGAATGTTTCTTCCTTTTTTTTTTCTTTTTTTTCTTTTTTTTTTTAAAAAAAAAAATGTTCTTCTTTTCCCTCAAGAGGGGGTCGCAGTCGATCTTCTGCTGGGCGAGGCTTAAGAGTGAGACACGCAGTCCGACTACGCCCACGGTACAAGTGGTAGATACACTCACCCCTCTCCACCAGTACAAGCCTCGCTCCTCCAGCCAGCACCGCCCCCTCCAGGCGCTCGCGCACGTGATCTTATCTGTGGCTGTTATCTGGGGAAGGCAAGGGAAAAGATCTATTGCTCCTAGTACAAGATGTGATATCTGCGTACCAGAGGATCCCTGTATCTACTAGTGTGATAATCTCTGTGCCAGTTGATTGGTACAGCTTTGAGTGACTTGGCCTTTTAGACGATATAGTGGCGCAGTGTACAGGTGTCATGCGTGCTCCACTGCGCGTATCGCAGGGCGCAGTGCATAGGTGAGGTGCACCCGCAGGGCGCAGTGCGTGGGTAATGTGCCTGCTGGTACCCAGACACTAGCCTGTTTTCCTATACAGCTTCAAGTATTGGGCCCTGATGCACGAAACGGGATGCGCGACAGAGCCGGGTACAAGTTGGGAGTGGAGTGCCGGCTCTGCAGTTTGTACTTTATGTGTGACCAAGTTTGCTCATGTTTACTTTTTCGGTATAGCAAATTTAGGCTGTGATCCACGAGAGTCGGCAAAGTTTGCAGTCCCTCCTAGGTTGCATAATTCAGACACGCTAGCCATTTCTGTCAGCTATTTTGCTTAGAAAGATATAGCTTTTCTGTCTAAATGCATAGATCCACCCTTTACAGAGAACTTTAAGTACCACGCTAGCTAGGGTTAACATTCCTTGCCAAAATACCTATAAAGGGTTTAGATTCTTTAAATAAAGGGAGTTTTGGCTGCAAAACATAAAGGGAATATTTTTCCCTGCATACTTTGCAGGGCAGTAAACGGCAAAGTTTGCAGGGACGGTACAAAGTAGCCGCCCCATAGTGATCTATATATATTTCGTACCGGCTCCAGTCCTCTGCAAACTTTGCCGACTCTCGTGGATCACAGCCTTATGCTTTTTAGGGGAACTTAACCATATGTATTGCAGGCATGTAAGCAGCCCCACTGGTATAGTACATTCAAAACTATCACAGGTTTTCACTCCACTTTGTCACCTTGTCACTTGTCACTATGTCACTCGTCACTTTGTCACTCGTCACTTTGTCTCTCGTCACTTTGTCACGCTGACAAAAGTCAAAAGTTTGTCTCCTTTCGTACATCAGGGCCTTGGGAGACTTTGAATTCCAGTAGAACCTTGTATCAGCGCCAAGTATCTCTTGTATACATGTTTTCCATTACCTAAGTAGGTACCTAGGTACTTAACCTACCCGCGCTGGGCAGCAGAGGGGGCCGGTCCAAAAATGTAGCCTTCCAAGTTCTCGGCACGAAGGGGACCTCCCTTGTTCAACCAATGTGTCAACCACGCAAGGGGTTACACCCTAATTCCTGAATATCTAAGTTTACGCACAGCCGGCCCCCAACCGTCACGGCCAAGGATTTGTCGGCAGGCATGCGGCTGTTAGTTAGCCTTGACCAGAGCCATCCGCGTCGGCATCAGCCCTGCGGTGTAGAGGCAATGAGGTGAAAACACTCAATGTCACACAGTAAAGTGGTCGAGTGTAGGTGGGTATGGATGAGTAAATAAACTAGGTTAGTCACGTTACCTCTGGAGCGGCCGTGAGTAGTCAGAAGCATTCATGAAGATGAATACCCTGGTACCTAGGAGGCAGCTATGAGCAGTTGTGAGTCGCAACAGGCACCGCGCGGCGCACAGGTGACGGGTATGCTCTGCCGCGCGGTGCGCTAGCGAAACGTACTCGCACGATATAGAGCACGGAGCGCGGTGCATCGGCAACGTCCCGTTGATGCCATGAACTTGGAAGGCTACACCCCCGCACATGTGTACATACCTATTTGCACTTATATACCAAGTTGATTACATGCCGGCCGCCTAGCTTTCCATCCGCGATCAAAATAAACAAGGGCGAGTGCAATGAATGTAGCCTTCTCGGCATCAACGGGATGCCGTACAGTATGAGGTGGTATAGCCTCGCATAAAAAAAAAATAGAATTTTTTTTTTTTGGTCATTCTCCGTACATACGGACCCAGAGCAACATATCTCATGCACAATCTCTTTCTTTTTTTTTTTTTTTTTTTTTTTTTTTTTTTTTTTTGTTCTATTTTCCCGCACTGAATTCTGACTTTAGCCTCATCACCGTCCGTAAGTTGCTCTGCAAAATGTAACCATGAGCTGGAACTGTACAGCGTAGCTCTCAATCTTCCCGTTCTAGCGCCTTGATCGCAAGCGAGCGAATACGTGGCCGAAGAAGAACTATGGCATCCCGGGGAGTATAAAGAGCCCGGCGTCTTCTGGTACCTCTACCCGGCCCAAGATTCTTCATTATATATTTCTAGTCTCTTCTCTCTCTCTTTTTATTTTTGAAAAAAAAAAACAAGAAAAAAAACAAGAAAAAAAAAGACACATCATATATTATATCACAACAACACGATCAAACACCATGAAGTTCAGCACTCTTCTTGAAGCCTGGTTCTCACGGCCCTTCAGGCGTCTGCCATGTCCGTTGATCTTGCTGCCAAAACCTTTTATTGCTGTGTGACAATGTGAGTTTTCTTTCTTCTTTCTTGTTTGTTGTGTGTGTGTGTGTGTGTGTGTGTGTGTGTGTGTGTGTGTCGTCGTCTCTGTCTCTACTTC